>JABCKQ010026337.1:0-14214 GCA_018857305.1 Termitomyces sp. T159_Od127 | reverse complement strand
ATAGTACCTTATTCGCGACGATTTCTATTAAATTTCTGATTTCCTGTGGCAATCACTCAGTCAACTCTCAAGTAAGTTTCAAAGAATAGATCATCTGGCTATTCGACGAGACGCTTTTATCCTCCTGATGGAGATTATTGTGCTTGACCTTGGACAATTGCCAAAACCATGAAGCGAGTTGAAACACGTGAAATAAGTCTTCAAGCAATCTTCGTCGACAAACTGTGATGCACGTTCGAAATCGATGATCTTTCCCCAATCGGAAAAAGCTGCTAGCAATGAGGACACAAGGAATGACTTCACGTGACATGTGCCCAGCTATCGGAGCAACTTGAATATGTGGAAATATGTATTGATTTGGAGAGCATTCGACGGCAAAGTGCAGGTGCATTGCCGTTATCATGGCACCGTTTGCTGATGATTTATGTTGTGTAGATCCCTTTCACCTATGTAGATATTATGGTTCCATTATGACCGGCTCGGTTCACCTTTTTGAAACCCACTCCCATCAGATTTCTTGCCTCATTCAATCAGACGCCAGGGTGCAGCAGGATGGCTTATTTAGGACTAACTGGCGGTGAAAGCCAAATGGAGCCCTGCACTAGGGGCAAAACACTGCCGATGATGACAAGTGATAAAGTGAGATCTCCTTTATATACAACTTCTAAACGACGGCCAAGTTCGTAATTCTTTGGGCCTAACCAAGTCTTCTTCTCGTCTTCATTTCCGATCTTTCATACTAGTCTTCCTACAGTGATGATGTTGAAGGGTAAAGCATGTATTAATTGCAGGTCCGCGTCTCCCGTCCAATGATTAACACCCGCTGACGGCCATTGCTTAGGCGACGAAAGATAGTGAGCTATTCATATCATTATAGTTATACGCTTGTTTGAAGGTATTTAACTTCTAGAAATGTGATGGAGATCGACCATCCTGCGGTCAATGTGCGCGATCTAATGGGGCCTTTGAAGATTGCGAATATCCTGGTCACGGTCCAACTCGGACACAGATCCTAGAGAGTAGAATATCGCACTTGCAAAACCGTATCCGCCAGCTTGAAAACAAGACCGAGCCTGCTGTAGCGCCCCTGGATAGTCTCTATCATGGTGACTCTCCATCACCTAAAGTCAAAAGTAACATGACGCTGAATCTGCCTTCTGGTTCGTCGATTGCTTCTTGGATTTTATTCTTTTCTGAGATAATATAGCACACAGTTCCCCGATTTCTCGCCCATCTTCCTCTCAGAGCTCTCATTCAAAATCCGTTCCCTTGTCCTCACAGGAACCCCCAGTAGACATAAGGCTTACTTTGTGAGTAATTTCCCGAAGTTCTATCTTCGATTGGTTGACAGAGAGTCAGGATTGATAACTTCTATCCATATTCCTCTCGCTTCGGATTCTTCCTCAACGTAGACCGATTTCATGCATCTTTTATGGAACCTGAGCAGATTGGACACTATTGCCGCCCAACGCCTGCCCTTCTAAATGCCATGTACCTCTGGGGGACTCATCTTGCCCCTTCTCCACTCGATGGCTGTGATGAGGAGGCTTTCTTGCAGAACTCTCTTCACCATCTCTCGAAGGATCTATCCAGTTCGCACCCACATAAGATCATTCAGAGCATGCAAACTGAAGTACTTCTTTCATATTATTATCTAATGCACGGAAAGGTACTCGCTGGCCATTATCATGCGAATGCTGCTGTTTCTCTTTGCTTGTCGTCCGGTTTTCATCGAATCCGCACTCCTGAACTGACCGTTTCCTCTTCAACGTCTCTAAGTTCGCCAAGAAAATTATCGTCGTCTTTAGCTAAAGCTAAAGATGACGCCGAGGAAGGAGAACGCGTCGACGCATTCTGGGCCGTACTTGTCCTGAACAACACCTGGATTGCTCTACAAGAATCTCATTCCATGTTCTATGACCTTCAGACGATCGGTGTAGATACTCCTTGGCCCATGGACGCGTTTGAATATGAGCTTGTGAGTTGATCCATGTTCCTTACCTTATCTCGCGCTCAGAGATACTAGCAACTACTCCCGTCGGTGAGCAGTGACACTATCAAAGGATTCCTCGACAGTACAAATATTGAAGGGTTTTCCGTTATGGCTCTCCGCGCAAAAGCTGCCGTCCTCTTAGAACAAGCGACCGTCTATGCGTCCAATCCCGATGAACTCGAAAGTGGAGAACCATCTGAATTCATCAGACTCGATGCTGTGATCGACCAGTTCAAAAGCCGGTTTCCTATTGTAGATCGAATGGACGTGACGCGTTCGGAAATGGATAC
This sequence comes from Termitomyces sp. T159_Od127, assembly GCA_018857305.1. Taxonomy (NCBI): domain Eukaryota; kingdom Fungi; phylum Basidiomycota; class Agaricomycetes; order Agaricales; family Lyophyllaceae; genus Termitomyces; species Termitomyces sp. T159_Od127. Next base: position 11,931 of record JABCKQ010026337.1, on the reverse strand, counting down.
TCTTTTAATGATGCAAATGATGACTCATGCTGCCACCATCAAACTGCATCTTTCGCTCTTCCACAAAGGAGAAATGCGAGCTAGGCAGAAGGCGCTTGCGGCCGCCCAAGAGATGGCTATCTTGACGCACGATATACCATCCACTAGTTCTATCCGATTCGACCCCATCGTCGGAGTGAGTTGATATGATCTTGAGTATATTCATTGAGCTTATGTTTCCTCAGGTACTTTGGACAGCAGCATCTGAGGTGTTCATACACGAGCTCTTGAGAGCGGATTCTGTAACCACGAGGAACAATACACAACTCTCTACATTTCTCCAATCCATATTCACACAGATGTCAAAGTTCTCCGAAAATAATATCCTCATGGGTCAGGGCGCCTCTTATTTTGCATTGATTCGCGTCTTACGGCTCTATCAGAGTTCCTTATCAAACGTCTACAGAAGAATCATCCAACAGCCCTGGTATACTGGTAGTTGTCACGTCAAGGGCAGTCGATCTCATGAAATGTATATACTAATCAAAACGCATTTTTTGGATACTGCTCCTGGCTTTGTAGGGGAAGTCACAGTCTCGCAGCCATCTTTTGTAATCAACCATATTGATCTAAAACCGACCGAACAACATTCCTTCCTGACTCGTACTTATGGAGATCAGGCAGAAGCTGATAGCACTTGCCGATGATCGGACCGCCCCACCCGACCTCTTGTCGAACGCACTCCCGAGAGACCATTCAGAATCCTAGTACACAACTCAGTATCAACATAACGGATATGCAGCCGGAATAATTCACCTCGCCTCGCTAGAGGATATTATATCAGACGAGGGATTTCCCCGTATATAATATGTATAACAATTGAATCGTAGCGAAGAATCTTGGAGAACTCTAAATTATTCTTTTTCCGACTGATAGACTACCGTCAGTGGTACAGATTCGAAAGATGGGCGAACAAACTTGGCGGTGAGCGCCGAAAGTATGTACGAAGTTTGATAATCTTTGTACCTTCTTCCACAAAGTCGTTGTAAAGGAAGGACGCATACAAAGCAAAATATTCGAACATATTCGGTCATCTCACCTTTCCTGTCTCCTTTGCTTCCGTAATACCTAATGTGTTCAACACAACACAGCCTTGCGCCTATCTTGATCATATATTGAGACATGCGGAGATCATGATGAGGGAATATCGGCACGAGCTTTGAAGCGATCCGCTCATGTGCTCAGGCCAGCTGATATCACGAGAATCTTGCCCCAGTCCTGCGCTGCCGTCTTCCGACGACAATGGCCACTTGCAAATGTTTCCACGAAGTATTTGAAAGAATATCATGCGACAATATGTTCCCCTGACTGTTCATCAATCATCAGTCAATGTAGACCCGATCCACTTAGCTAAGTATCGAGAACCAAGTCCTTCAAGTAAGTACGTCCCTGGCATTTCTTTTTCCCTATGACTTGGATGATCGATGATGCCGATGTATGTATACATATATATATGAAACGATGCTATTAGACACTCTGTAGGTCAAAGATGATCGATCCTGATATATACCTTATTCCGCTATTCTGCGGCGCTCTTCGACGACCACATATGTTGGAAGTCATGTTGATGATTCAAGCGGCAAACGTTCAGCAGTTCCGAGGTAGGGGGTTACGCCACACTCCGGTATATATCAAGTTGCCGTGAATCCACAATTGTCAACTCCCTGAGCAGATGAGAAATACTTGGACACACGTGCGGGATCGAGGAAGTCCAGTGAGGACTTGTAGCAACGGGAGACTGACGTCTTGACATTGACATTGACGGAACCAAGATACACAGCTACTGGTAAACTGTGTCAATGAACCCAAAAGTTGGAAGGATCTCTTGAACCATTGATGACACTTGACAGATTTGACAAATCTCACGAATGTATCTGATCCAGAACGCACTTACACACCAGTTACAAAAAGCTGCTCCAATCACAATTTTACATGGACTCAATATTGAACGTGATGAGTTGAAAGTTGATGTTGAGTCACCAGGAAGGTAAGGAAATGACAATGGACAAGAAAGCATTATTTGTGACATAACGACATGAGTCTGACGCCTTGATAGGAGATGTACGTCTCCTGTGTTACACAGCAACTACATCGGAGTATGAAGCTATTTCTCCAACAAAAGCTGTTAATGCCGTCACCTTAAAAGACAGCACACAAAATTATGTCAATCGTTGATCACCCCAATATACAGAATTCAGAACTTTTTCATGTCTGTACACATATAGCCCAAGGAATCACCCGAAACAGTTGTCTTCAGTAGTGCAGCATTGGATTTCCTACCTGAGCCTTGTGAGCAGCATCACGGTGGAACTTGTCGCTTGAAGTGACTAATCGAACGATGTCATGATGACAAGATAATTGTCAACTGGAGGAAAGGGATCCATGGAGCTGGTTGCGGCGACGACGTTCAATCGATGACCTATGTGATAGGCAGGCAGGGCGACGGTTACGACAGACAGATCAAAGCGCTTTGCTATGCAGATTGACGAGGGAGGGGGTTGTGCGGGTGATGCCGAACCAAAATGACAGGGTTCAAGTGGTGCACGTGAAAGCGTGGGAGCCCTCGACAGATTTAAATAACGAATAACGACTGAATGAAGTCCTAATTACTATGACACTCTATATATATTTTGGGAGGCCAAAAGCACACAACGTGCTTTACACCCAGCGACTACGTCAAGTGGCTTTGCAATGCTGTATCAACTGCAAATTTATGTCTCTTCAAGTTTCTGCTTGATATCATAGTTTTTGTTTTGTCCATCAACTTCTTGATCAACTTCATTTCGTCTTGTCCATCACTTGTAACTACAAATGATTGGCAGTCGAAAAGGCGTTTCAAATACACTCTATCAATACTATCCGCATGATGCAACCGCCTTGGAAAACTGTCTTGTACTATGTATCTACCTGTCAAGACTGATCCACCACTACTGGCAACGCGTCACGCTTAGAGACTTTCTTGGGTCACCGAGTATAAATGGCGCCCCAAAGGCTTCCCAAATCCTATCCTCCAGTCTGTGAACGACTGGCCATACTTCGTTGGGCATCGTCCTATCCTTTCTTTTTCGCATTCGTCCTCTTCGCCTGTGTTCGTGAGGAAACAACTGATTCTTCCCGTCTGCATTTCAATTCACCATGACACCTTGGACTTTTCTTGTCCTTGCTGTTATTGCTGCTGCCCAAGCATCAAACGATTGGAGTAAACCATGCTTTTCTGGCGTCTGCTCTTATGGTAAGATTCAAATGAAGAATAACAATCAGTAACCACATAACGCTTGAACCCAGATATTCCTGATTCTGCAGGGAATTCGTCTGGATCATTCAAAATCGTGAGTATTGACGGGTCCTTCACCCTTTCGATGGTATTCAAAAGTGGAATAGTGGGGCTCTTCAGACGCTATCTCGGATATCACGGTAGCTGCAGGATGGAATATCATCGACTGCTCGCCGGATAAGCTCGCACAAGACATTCGTCTTGTCTGTAACAGCACAGACGACAACATAGATACTGGGTGTTCTCACCTCGAGAGAGGTTCAGGAGCCGCAGGAAAGATTGTTCGCTTGCCTGAAAATGTGCGTGAAGACATATGGGCAACTCTCCAATGCTTATGACATTCAACAGTGTGGAAAGAATGCCTTTGCTCGTGTGGCTCGCGTTTGGGTTTCTGACAATCAATCTATCCCTGATTCTATCGCAACGAAGATCGTTCGACGTGATGACCAAAGACCCCAGGTTAAAGCCCTTACCCTCGATACCAACTTTACTGCTACCGACCCGTCCAAGTGAACCTCTTCGACATCTCTTTGTTACCATATAGCTGACACCTCTTGTCCCGAAGGACTGGCCGGATCAACTTTGCTGTCCAGGGCGCCAACGTCAAGGGAGCTGCTGCCGACATCGACATTTCCGGCGTGAATCACAAACGACGCAGAGGGATCTACAGCGGAGAAAATATTGAGCGCGATTTAAGAGATATTGTTGGTGATGCCATTAATTGTCGGTTGATTCCATACACGCCAAAAGCACTATTTTCTGAAATACTCTCCAGCTATCAAGGACCTTGATACATTTAACTTTAACAATTCCCAAACTCTCCCTCCGCTTAACATTGACCAGGACTTCAACCTTTTAAATGCACAGCTGTCGTGCCCACCCATCACAGCCTCTCTCACGGTCGACGTTGACGCTAAGGCTCATGCTGTTGCAGCTATTGGTGTTGCTGCGTCCGGTACTATAATCCCGCCCAATGTAGAGGACTTCTCCGTATTTATCAGTAAGTGGTCATCTTCAGCTAAGTAGCTGACTCAATGTATCTTTAGAGCTGAGTGGTGACATTAATGGTACCGTGACAATGAAGGCTACCGCTTCTGTGCGTCATTTTCTGTCATACTTTATCACTCAAATGATTGTTTTCGTTCCAAACTCTAGGGTACCCTTGACTCTGGCAAGCTGAAGCTTTTTGAGGTAGGAATTCCTGGACTTGACTTCCCAGGGTACGTGTACGCAAGGTCGACCTATATTCAATCTTGACAATCAAAACAGGCTACTCACAATCGGACCGACCTTCGAAGTGGACGCACAAGCATCTGCTGGCCTCGATCTTCAGGCAGACACGACTGTCGGCCTTAATTACAATCTAGCCAATGCCCAGTTGGTCTTCCCTCCCAACAGCGATCAGGCGAACAATGCAGGAAATGCATTCACTATCGGTGATACTCGTAAGTCTCCCATCTATTCCATCATTATCATACCAATCCTAGGTCGTTTCCGTTTCTGTTAGCTTTGAGTATCTCTGTTTCTCCCTCTGTTCAAGCCAGCGGAAATGTCCAAGCTCACCTCATTCCTTCTTTGAATTTGAAGGTGTCCGCGCTCGATGATCTCGTCGATGTCGGCATCTTCCTCACCCTCGACGCTTCTGCAGAGATAAACCTCTCTCTTGGGGCCAGCACCACCTTCAAAAAGAGGGAGCGTGAGCAACTCAGGACCATTGGTCATTACATGCTCCGTGACGCCATCGCCGCTGTAGAGGTGCCTGATACGACATTTGCTGCTTTGGACTATGTGACATCTACTACTCAGTCAGGCGCTGCAACTTCTGCAGCATTCTTTGCAGCGAATTCCTATCCATCTTCCGTTCCGTCTTCCTCTCCATCTTCTGCGGTATCTTCTCTTTCATCTTCTTCCTTTGCACCTTCCTCCCTGTCTTCTGCTTTGTCTCCTGCTGCTAGATCACACAAGTTGAGGAGTGCTGCTCCATTCGGCGGGTGCATCAAAGTTGACGCTGGTCTGAGCGTGAACGCCGGTGCAGACGGTGACTTCTTCGGTCTCTTCAATGCAAACACCAAAGTGCCGCTGTTCAATCACACGTTTGAAATTCTTCAGGTTAGTTGCACTTCATTGTCAGAAACTCCCTCGCTAACTTTATGACGCCAAGACATGCTTTGGCAACCAGAAACGCTCTCTCGCTGTCGCCTCTTCTCTGATTAGTACATCGCTAAAGACTCGTGCAGGCCTCACTTGCCCTGTGGCTGGGTCTTCTGCCCCAATCAAGGTCTTCGATCAAGTTGTAGGGGCTAACACGTAAGTCAAATCTCTTGTAACAAGTCTCTGAATTCTCATTTTTGTCCAGCATTGTTACCACGGCTTAAGCACTTGTACAAACCCCACCAAGTCCTAATATAGCTCGAGCGGAGTCCTAGCATAGGGGCTAAAGTAGTCTCTTAACATATGTATCTCGATGGACTATTTATTATTCGATTGAATGAACCTACCAACACAAAATGTGTAACATATCAAGGGTATATGACAGAATAGAATACGTGCCACCAGTATTCCGTCCTCAACAAACGGAACCAAAAGAATAGCTCAAATGTAGACTCAGGCCTCTAAGACCCTCATGCAGTACCATGCCTCTTTAGACCAGACGGAGGCCTTGCCATCACTCTCCCTCTCGCAATCCTATCAGCAATCTTCTCAACTACACCGCCCTCGTCACAATCGTCCGCCTCCAACGTCTTTTTGATCATATACTCCATTGTCATCCCTTCCGCATCTACACTCGCACGCCGCATACTGGACGCAGGGAACATTGTCGTCGTAGGCGATGGCGTAGTGGCTTCTGGTAGCCGCTCGTTCTGTATATCAATACGCCGTCTACAAGAGAACGTATGTTAAACAACCTGAACGGTACCAACTCTATAATGACTACGTACGCATCGTCGAAGGTGCGGATCGACCGTCCCATTTCCGTGCCTTGAACGCTGAGTCTTTCACTACGCGCTTGATTACCGTCGAATTGAAGCTCCGTCGCGTTCTCCGACTCATCTCTGTTGCAGTCAAAAAGCGTTCGTCGACATGAAGAGAGCAAGAAGAAGAAAGATCACGGACCGGAGCATCTGAAAGACCTTTTGCATCTTTCCAATCGCCATGATCTTGTTCCTGATCTCCTGGCGCCGTCTTTGTATATCTGCAGGCGTCATACCGGGTTCCATGCCTACTGTTGACTCATCGCCGCTCTCGCTGTCTACTTCTGACAGTTCTTCTTGGCTGCATACACTCAGTACAGCAAGCAGCATGTCCGTTACTATAAAGCCATTCGTAATCAGTTTCTCAGCAAAGGGAAAGGACTCACTCTTGGCGCCCACAAAGGGTAGACTCCATGTGAAGGCGTCGACGAAGTTTGGTAGCCAGTAAGGATGGGTACTGTAGTTGAATTGGCGGATGGTGATGTTTTTGTTCGAGTATTTGAGCACGGCACCGCGGTTATGATAGACATCGAGGTAATTAGGAGCGGAGAAGATTGTGATGACGGAAGGGAACTTTTTCGAAGGCGTTTTGCGAAGCATAGTGTAACTATCAGCCCGAAGTTAACAGACCGGACAGCTGTATTTGAAAGCACAACTAACCCTGCAGCCTGAGCTTCGTGTCCTCGTATTATGCCTAGAAGTCCATTGCGTTCGAGAAATTGACATGAGGCGTTGTATCTGGATCCCATGTCAGTCGGTGGATTCGCCAACAGCAGACTTGTGATGAACTCACGTGAAATAGTAGGAACAACCTCTTGTGTCGTTGTGCAAGAATGCTTCTTTTGGTAACTTGGAAGGGTCAAGTTCATCGTAGTTAGCGATTGGGTCGGCCCACAGGAGGTCGCACAATAGCCCATGACTTCCGGGCTCTTGGAAGCGATTCAACTTGAAGGCATCAGCCTAAGAAGGAGGTAAGAAAGAAAGACATACCTTTTCAAGATCGCTGAGCCTTATTAGTTCCGGTGATATACCGCCATGTACGCAGAAGAAGCGTCCATCCACTAATGCTGTCACAGGTAGCGCACAGAATGACTTGATGCACGCGTCGTACAAGCGTTCCGAGTATTTACGAAGACCTAAAAGAGATCAGTACGAAGAAAGAATGAGCAAATGAGTATTCACATTCGCGTTTGAACGTAAAGTACTCTGTGAGATGTCGACATTCGTGGTTACCCCGCAATAGAATAATTTTATTCGGGAAACAGAGTTTCAAGCTATACAAATACAACAGGCACTGGATGAAAGGTGAAATCTGAGTTGGACGGGAAGTTAAGATTACCTACCTCGATGCCAAAACTTCCGCGGTCAACATAGTCACCTAAAAATAGATAATTATCCTCGCCAACGGTGCCTCCAACTTCGAAAAGTTTCATCAAGTCGTACTGCACGTAGATATTGATATACATCTTTTAATACAGGAATGAACGCACATATTGCCCATGGATATCACCGCATACTTTGGCGGCGTCAGATCAAGACCTTGAGGTGTACAACGCGCACACTCACTTGTCACAGGACTTTTAACATCTACCAGATTCGGTTCACGCGACAACACCTCCGTTGTACGCTCTACAATGAACAGTGCCTGTTCCTCCGTAATCCGTCCTTCCCGGAAGAAGTGGTCCTTGAGGAAGGCAGTATTTGGCCTCCGGTCACCTCGAACGGCGATCCTGAATAATTCTGCATCTGTCGGCTTGTTCGCTGCTGGTGGCGGGACCTGAAAACAAGGGAAATTCAACGAATGGCCAATTTGATTTCCAAGCGCTTAAGCGAGCGATCACTCACGTTCCTCACAGGACGCCCGTTCAGATTATCAGGAACTCTGATATTCGGCGGAATGCCTAGTCTGTGTCGCAAATGTTCTTGAGAGTTCGTAGCCTGGGCCATCTTGGGATGCGTCGGAGAGGCAACGGATGATACTAGAGATGAGCATCAGATGAAGATCCGTCTCAGCTGTATTTGGCTGTGTGTATCAATAAGCCTGATTCATTTAAGCGCCCAAAGTGTGCAATAGCTCATGGTGGGTACGATGACGGGGCCAGGGAAACTGCTTCTCTGTAAAGACCGAGGAAGAGGGAACGGAAAGGTAGAAACCTCTTCCGATCTGGCTTATGCATGGTGGCGTGCCGGTTTGCGGTTGATGGCTTGTCCCAAGGCTGTGTTATGCAGTCCAATCACGAAGTGGAGCCATGGACCAGACCATAACGGTACAGGGACACTTAAGCTCGTGCTGATGGTGTGTGTGCATCTGATTCCACGAGATCTAACTATTATCGCTACATAGCCAAAGTAGAATTTATCCATGAGTAGTAAATCTATTTTTATTAGATAGGAATTCCCTCATATTCGTCGTATCCCAATGCGAGGTTAAGATTCTAAGAACAGTGATCAATGCACGTGGGAACAAAATACTAAGGAAGTTACGAACCTGCATGCACTGCGTTGCAGCGCCCTTGAGGAGATTATCAAGACCGCCCTTGGAAGGAAAGTTTAAACCATGGTAAAAACAAAAGAAGTCTTGGACATACAACAATAACGACCCTGTTCCCTTCGCTGTGGACCTGGAAACCACCAACAGTCCAAGTATGTTTGTTCTCGATGACAGGCAGCTGAGGGACTTCCTTGATTATCTGCACCAGCTTGTTGTCCTTATACTTCTCCTCAAAAAGCGCAATGACCTCTCTCGCATTGAGCTTCTCTTTCAAAGGGATAGACGCCGTCGAGATGATACCGCTGAACCAAGGGGCAACAGCCGGGATGAACGCAACCTTCAGCGGGCTCACACCTGACGGAAGGAGCTCGGACAGATGGAACCCAGCCTCCCGCTCATGAATATGATCCGTTAGCGAGTAAGGTTTCACACCATGCTTCAGACTCTCCGGTGTAACCTTGGGTACGGTCGTCGGACGACCATCAGGATCGGTCGCGGGGAGCGTACCCGCCCCACTATACCCAGACAATCCAAACACAGTCGGGAGTCCACTGATATGATTGATCAGGGGAGCGATGAGCATTTGCGCAGACGTCGCGTAGCAACCGGGGTTCGAAATCCGTTTGGAAGCACGTATGCTCTCGCGACCATAGAGTTCTATCATACAAACGAAGCAGAAAAAGATACATTGTTTAATTGAACATATTCAAGTACAGTTAAGCTGAAGGACCCTCACCGGGAAGACCATACGTCCACCCTTTCTCGAATCGGTAGTCGGCACTCAGGTCGACAATGACGCTCTTCTCCCCCTTGCGCTCCACCGAACCACGATCAACGGCATCGACGTACGGCTTGCAGATGCCATTCGGAAGAGCCATGATCCACGCATCTACCTCCCCCGACTTCTCAAGCTGCTCGACATCCTGATGAGAGAGGTTTGTGTAATCAATAGAGTGTTTAGTATAACTAGTCAGAGGATAACCGGCAAGCTGACGAGATGAGACGTGAGTTAGGTCAATATGAGGATGACCGGAGAGCAGTGTCGTAAGCGCCTGGCCGGTGTATCCACGCGCACCAACGAGTGCAACACGCTTAGTCTCGGTGCTGACAGGTGCATCAGAAGCGCTGGTAGCAAATCCACGCCTCAGCCCAGGAACGCGACGAGCGAGTGTTGAGTACGCCTTAGCTCCAGCGGGGGCAGCACCCGCAGCGGAAGCGACACGATGAGGCGGGGCAGAAGGTCCTACAGGGAGGAACGAGCGCTCAATCCTTCCTTTGGCCTCGAAATCCTTCACGATCCGCTCGACCTCCGCGACATCCTGGATGCCGTACCAGAACAAGCTCCTGCCGGCCCTCGTAAAGCTTCCGTCCGCCCGCTCAAAGTGCCAAGCGCGGTTCTCGTCTTCCGCATGGGTGGTCCAGAACAGCTTGCGGTGGTCCTTCTTAATAGAGTTGAAGACGTTGTCCGTAACGTTGTTGAGGATGCCACTGCGGGACGCCAGGAGCTTGGTCATGACAGGAACCTCGCCTTCGGGATGGGAAACTACGGCGATGACATCGAGAGGCTCGTCGCCGTAAATCGTGTAGGGCGTCTTTTCGAGGTCGTTCAGTACTCCAGTGATGCTCTGAAGCCCGGCGAGGACCTCTGGATCACGATCGTGGACGACCTGACGGAAGCGGTCCGCGCCGATGGCTTCAATGTTGTCATGTTTGAAAAGCTTGTAGCCACGGCGAATGAGAGTGCCAGCACCACTATCGGTGAAGAGTTCCTTCTGCAGGGAAGACGCCGAGATGACAGCAACTGAGGAAGAACGGGGAAGGTAGTCGAGAAGTTCCTTGAATTCTCGGAGTTTGAGCTTGGTGCCGTACTTTACCCAGGGCTCTTTCATGAGGTTGTCAAAGTCCTGGACAGAATGAATGGGTGAATGCCATTACAGTCAATAAAAAAATGTCCATACCTCATCCAAGTTGATGACATCCATCTTTTGACCCGTGACACCGTGGAACATGCCACCCTTGTCGTTCAAGAAGACGATTTTCATGGGTTCAAGCTCCTTGGCCAACTCTCCGGCCGCAATGTCGGCATTGACGTTGAGAATCTGGCCATCGGGAGACTCTGCGAGACTGGTAAGAATTGGGAGAGCGCCGGCACGAATAGAAGCCTCCAAAGGACGCTTGTCAACCTTGGTAATCTTGCCGACGAGGCGATATTTCTCCTTGTCAAGGTAGTCTGCGGTGAAAACACCAGATGTGATGGGACGAGCACGGGTTCCGAGTTTCTCCAAGGCACCGACAAGTTTGAGGTTTTCCTCATGGAACACACGACGCGCAATTTGCAACGTCTTTGCATCTGAAGATCACAATTAAGTATGTTTTATTCATATCACAAGAACTTGACGTACCTGTGACACGGATTCCGTCAATGTAGTCCGGAACAACACCCTCACGTTCCATGATTTCGTTCAACTGGGGTCCAGCTCCATGGAGAACAACCGGGTAGAGTCCAACACGATACAAGAAGCTCAGGCTGAGTGCAAGTTCATCCAATTCTCCCAGAACGGCTCCTCCGACCTTGATAACAGCAAACTTGGCAGGTGAAGAGGGATGCGAAGCAGACGAGAAAATGCGGAGGTGACGCTCAACCTCACGCTTGGTACCAATCGAGTACAACAGACGTGTAATTGTATCCTATTATACATTGTTGAATAAATTTTCTTGACATGAATGGACATGAAACATACCCTTTCAGTCTGGGCAGCAGACTGCATTCCTCGTACATCTCCCCGTCTTACCGCCGAGATGGCGGCATGGCGCTGTCCAGCTACTTTAACAGCTTGCCGTGCAACACGGATTGAAAGCCTCGACGTTGCGGCAGCAGCCAACATCGCAGTGGACATGGAAAGAGAGGGACAAGCAGGACAATGTGTCGGGAATTCGGATTTTTCTATTCCTCGTGACTCGAGTGTATATATGCCATTGGCCTTTGCGCTTATCATTTACGCTCCTCACTTTTGCACAGTTTTTGCTGTTGGTTGCGGCTATAGTCATCACATATGTCCACAGCCTCGTCTAATTTTGAGCATATCTACCCCTACTTTCGCTATCTCCATCCCGAGGTCGGCCGATGGAAGCCCAGGCAAATGTGACAGCGGATT
>JABCKQ010026336.1:0-14222 GCA_018857305.1 Termitomyces sp. T159_Od127 | reverse complement strand
ATAAGCTTATACTTCTAGGGTGTAGCGAACACAGCATACTTTGTGCCAGGTTTGTGGCTTCTTCAACGGGTTCAGATCACGTCCAAATCACAATTTTAGTTCCTAGTACTGAGTTCGACATACGTGCGACGTCGGCTGAACGCCATTATTGCCTCCCCGAGATCCTAGCTCATGGGATAGTGACCTCTGAAGATGTGAACGATCTTTTTGAAATGTTCGTGAATCCTTTTCCTTATGTCTTTGATTCTCATCCTAGACTGTTTGAATCAGATTTTTTAACCGTGTCAACGTAGGTGTCTTGTAAGGATGTCTTGGATCATACCTCAATCTTGACAACAACAGCCTTTCGTCTTCATTTTGGACCCTCATCTTCACACCCCGGCTTCTACCTTAAAGAGATGTCCCTTTCTCTTTACCGTCAGTGAGTGGTCCGAGTCATCAAGTAAAGACGAGGTTAACACCTTTCTAGTTTGTGCGGTCTCGTCAAGATTTTACTCCAAAAAACCAGAAATTTACCCAATCACTATGCATTTTGCAAGACATTCAGCAGCCAACGCTCTTAATCATGGCAGGAAGTCTGTAGAGTTATGTCAAGCATACATCTTGATGAGTCTTTACTCTGTACCGGGGCGCAGATGGGAAGAAAACACAAGCTGGCTTCACAGCGGAATGGCCATTACGTAAGTCTACTTCCATCTCTACTACAGACCATGGTTTCAAGGTACTGGCTTCATCAGAATTGCGACAGATCTTAATCTTCATGAGATTCCTACTTTAGAGCCACAGAGCGAGAAACAAAAAAGGGAGATGTTGAATCGAAACAGGACGTGGTTGACTTGTTGCAATGTTGAACGGTGGACAGCAATGCAGCTCGGCAAGCCATCGTCCATCAGAGAAGATCGGTCAGCTTCAGGTCAGCTCTTTGATCAGCGACTAACAGTCCGTTATTAGCTTGTTGTATGACTTGAAAAACTGGTATAAAAAAGACAATTACAACCATCGAGTGAGCGTTTCTCACGAGTTTGATACGCTCAATGGTTGGGACGATGTCTTACAACGTCTGTTCTAGTATGATATACACATATGCGCATATTCGGGGCTTGTACGAATTATGGACAAGTTTCATGACGAGATCACTAGCGAAACATTTTCGCCGGGTGGTCTCAACAAGGTTGGATCGATGACCTCTCAGCACATCTGGTCTAACCTTTGTTGTAGATGTTCGATTTATATTCAGTAATTCTACAACACGATGCTCAAATAACAAACCACCAAGAAGAGTGGCTCGGGCGGTTTTCTGTGGACTCAGATCCTGATGGCAAGACAGATACTTTGATGCCTTTGCATTATCCATTCTGACACAATGTTGGCCTTAGATGACATTTACTCCTTGCGATGTACCCTGTTCCAAGCGTATGCCCAAAGTTTCCGACTTGATAGCTCAGAACTAATGAACCTCGAAGCCTTGTAGCATATTCACGCCTTGCGTTATTCTCGTTCGGATTTCAACGAGCGTCTCGACATGGTGTCGGGTTGGACAGTCATCTATATTTCGACAAGGTGAATATTACACCATGTCTTTGTTACATGATCCCTCAACTTTCATAGTGCATGGATGCCGCTAAATTAGCTATAAGGATCACGGTAGAAGGATTGGCCACTACAGCATACATGCGTTACGCTCCTGATGGTATGTCGGAACCCGTGTTGACTATATTCCAGTCTACAACCTTAGTTGCAGTACTTTTCATGGCACCTTCCTCTGCGTCAGCTTTCCTTCTCAAGGTATGTTGTCAAATTCTACTTCGAGACGCACTGAAGGGCTATCCAAACACACTCTAGCTCCTCCAACCCGAGTTCTCAGCTCGCAGCCACATAACAGTACAACAAGAAACTGAAATACTCAACCTGGTTAGACGTCTTGTTGAGACTCTAAGCTCTCCTGAAATTTCAGTTAACGACCGCCACACTCCAAAACTGTACGCGCGATTTTTGGCTAGCCTCTTATCACGACATTCGCGTGGTGAAGCAACTATGACTATGGGATGTCTTCACCCGCACTTCAATACGTCAAACTCTTCATTCGACGGCTTGCCGTGTACATCGACGTTTTCAACCACGTCTTTGCAAAGTGCTTTTGGAGGTAGCCAGATTCAAAGTTCTAGTAATGACACAGAAGGAATGGGTACAGTTGACAATGAGATAAGGTGGGATGACATCTATAACGTGAAGATGTTCGCGCACAGCGCAGTAGCTGGAAGGTATAGCGCGGGGGAAGAATATGATGATGCTTGGGTAAGATGGATCTTGGTATCAAGTTGATGGACAAGAAGTGACGATGACCCCTTCAGCTTGGGATTCCTGTAGCTCGATCCTGATCCCTGCACTCGTATTCAAGTCTACTTTAACATAACAATAATGGTATCTCTGTCGACAGGATATATTACTCATTGACATAATACACTCCTACGCAAGAGTATCCAAAATATATATTGATGATTGCACTTATAACTCAGTTTGACTGGCAGCCATTCAAAGTTCCAATATCAATCGATCGACAATATTGATAGGATGATTTGCCCATTAAGAACTGTTACAGTTACAACAAAACTTGTTCACCCGTGGGTTGTAGGTGGAGCGAACTTTTCGAGGTCGGGCTCCAGATACGCCAAGAGAATTTGTAGAATCCCAAGATGTGAAATCGTAGAAGGCCAATATTGACATAAACAGATGCCTAACTATTATCACATCGAGGTCCTTCATGACAGAGTACTTGACGAACAACGGCAGACAATGACGAGGTTAGATGGGACAGCTGTTCGAAATATACTTATATATACAGAGGCGCGTGACTACAAGAGCAAGTGGAAGAGGATACAGATTACAAAGATCAGTTGGAATTTACAGTGCATCGTTCTCAACGAGTTTACCACATATGATATACTTGTTAGAAAAATGTTCAATCCATCCTACTTCTTCTTTTAGCAAATGAACGTGGAAATAAGATTTTGAGCAGACCTTTCATATTCTCACTACAGAAACTACCGTTTAGTCACCAGAGACCAGGGTCAGGAAGATGAAACATACACTTCGTCTTGCTTGAGGTCCTCAAGTTTATCGATAGGCTGATCTACCGGAGTGAGCATTTCTAACGGAACAGATGTTAACACTATCGAGATATCCTCTGCTGGGACACGCGAACGCATACCGAGGTCGAAGGATTGTTTAGCCATTCCCCGCGAAGCATCTCTCCCGGCAAAATTGCCATACATCCCGTCTACTGGGTATGAGCTTCTGGGATAGAGATAAAAATATCAGGATGACTGACTTGGACCATAGAAGTTCCGTCCAGCGGTAACATCAAACACAATACCGTTGATGGCGAGCAAAATCCTTCCCCCGTCATTACCATTGAACGGCTCTAAAGTCTTCGGGGAATAAGTTTTGAAGAGTACCGTCGGCGGATGCGACTTGGGCATCCACGAATACCCGGATTTGAACTCATGCGGGATTGTCTTCGGTCGTGAAACGGTTGGGAAGAGAATGTGCTGTACCGAGTACAGGATGTACGCAAAGAGCACGGTATTGATTGGTGTTCCGAGGTTGAATGAGAAGCCCATTATCCTCAACTGCAGGAATGGGGTCAGAACTCGACGTGGGAAGGACAAGACAAATAGATTGACACGTGATCCACTAGACCTCTTCATACCACGCCCCGCTCCATTGAGTGTTCGAGATTACGCGACCCGCCCGAAAATACCCATGCGTGTCGCCAATGCATCCAAATATGTCCTTGTTGTCGACATGCCAATCTTTTCCATCGCCTCGGTGACTCTCAATTAACCACTGTCACTGCGCGTGCTTTTGATCTCACAATGCACACTTTCGCAGGTTTTTCTCCTTGTTTGCCAGTGTGCTAACACTCCTCATGTTTTGTACTCTATGTATCACATTTTCAGCTGTGCAAATTGCCTGTGTCACTCTAGTGAACATATAGTAAAAATCAATCTACGGTGAAGATGAAAGGATGTTCTTCCCCGTGGAGACATGTAGGTTCAACCATGGATTCTCCATCATTCTCCGACGTGTACAGCTGGTTGAGGAAGTCAAAGGGGAACTTAAGCATGATTGACCCAAGTGGGCGTGTTTACCGATCTGTTAGGCTGGCTTGTGGTGGGGGAAACCAAAGGATCTACACCCACATCGATTGTATGTTTCGCCTGTACGGTGACATTATTCATGAATATCCGGTCCTCATCGAACAATTTGTATTGATTATGTTACCGATACTTATTAATCCAGGTTGAAGCTGGTACCCGAAAAGCCTCCCAGTCAATGGCAAGATCGCAGAAATAGCTTCCAAGAGCAGAAACAATGAGTCAAGTCCCACAACCGCGCAAGGCCCATACAATATCGTACGTCTTACAAGTACAACAAGTTCGAATGCAGCTTTCTAGTTACTCGTTAGGTACGTATCCCCGTTGATCTTCAGAATTCAAAGAAGTCGCATAGAACCCTTTCCTGTCCCAGTACCTTGTTAGGCTCACGTCGACATCCTTCTTCCTCATTCTTTCATTTGTCACTACCGCCGCCCTAATAAACAACGTCCCATCGATTAATTCTGCATCCGGTAATTCTGTGGTCTTGAGGTCCTCTTGCCCCGCAGTCCTCGTTCCGTACAGCTCAGAGAAATGTGTAAGCGCGCGCAACGTCTTTGCAAGGTGTTCATCGGGACAGACAAGCGCCTCTTGAATTAGGGGGAACCAAGGATTCGGGTTGCTGGCTTTCGGCGAGTCTGCCGCTGGCAGTGCGTCTTTGTGTGGAGCCTGGAACGGGGCGACAAGGCCTGGGTTCGTGGGGACTTCCTTGAAGAATCCTGCGATATCGAATCCTGGTCTTCCGCGGCCAATCCACCATGTCAAGCATATAGCAAGATAGCTGCGGAGGAAGACTTCTTGAGATGCTGGTTTGAGGATTTCGATAAACTGGTAGAGGAAAATAGCCGATGTGACAAAGTGGACACTGCGTTCAGGACATCTTTATTTCAGTTGGACAAAGGGACGCCGCTAGTCACTCACAAGAAGAAATCATTGTTGAACTCGTGGTCCTTGGACCACCCTCCAACGGCATACATCACAGTATTTGCATAAACAAGTTCCTCAACCTTTCGCTCGGCTTCCTGGGGATCGTTTTGGTCGAACGTCCACATCTGTGCATATTGAATTATCGCGTCGCCGTACTTGTCCGTGATATTTGAGTAGACGGCGTGATAATTGTCAGCGGCCGGGATTGCATCAAAACGGGCGTCCTTCAAGATTCTTGCGAGAATTGTCAATGCGTGGACGTTGTTCTTTGACGCAGGCACTGTACTCTCCAGGATGCGTGTTGTGAAGGACATTTGATTTGCATCGGTCCAAAATGAGATTGGGATGACTGCCGACGAGCTGCTGAAATGCACGGCGGTCCAAGCAAGACCTTGGAGGACTATCTTAGGACCAGATTTCCGAACGTTTGGATAGCGGGCCCACCTTCAGCCACTAGTCCGGGTACATTAAATTCAAGGCCATGCCCAATTTCGATCATGCTGTGGGCTATCCCATCCATCATCCTGTTAAGCATTTCCGGCTGTTCGTCGTCTTCATTTCCGGAGATAAAATTAGCTTTCTCTGAGAAAACATAATCTTCCAGGGCGCTTGTAACACCCACTTTCCTCACAATTTCCGTGAAGAAGTCGACGTACGCACTATAATATCTTTTTATCAAAAATTTGTCAGTCCTTCCAAACAGCGAGCCGCTGGGGAGCAAAGGCCTACTCGTCATTCCCAAGATGTTGGTTGAAGTTCTTAACCGTAATCTTCTCGGGCGAACTGAACCTGGGCAGGAAATGCTCGCAGTTCCATTCGTACCCAGCTTGAATGATCTCGGTGTCAGCTCCCAATGCCCATAATGCGAGTGCACAGTGCATGGAATGACTTAATGATTTCTTTTAGCATCCACGAGTAACAGGTCAGCGAGGCATGTTTACTTGTGTGGACGATAGTTGCGCATGAAGAACACATGCCATCCATCATGGCTATCCTTAATAAGGCTTTGAAGTTTAGTCGTTGACTCGGGTGTGATTCCTGGCCACGTCCTCGGCGTCAGCTTTGAGCGAGAGGAAGAAGGGGCAGGGAAAAGGTTTTCTATCGCCATTCTTGTGTTTAGACCGAAAGACCTCTGAACAAGACGTCTGTTTATATACGTCGCAGGCTCATCACGCGTCTGTGGAATTTGAAGTACAAAGCATGTTTGTGGGACTATTGATAACTAGAACGAAGTTACGCGCCCATATATTGAAGTGCTCAGAAGTTCTGAGTGCGTGGGATATGTCAAGGCATCTGACAAGGTCCGTGTCATCTACAAAAAGAAAGGACCATCTCTGTCCAAGGGAGAGATTGCCTTTGTGGGTACTTCACCTATTTCTGCTCTCATGTGATCCACACTTCATCGGTGTTCTTTAATTGAACATCTCTATTTATTCTATATACAGTATCGCACGTCCCTAGTATAACCGAATTTCTTTCGGCGAGTTTTCATCGAGGATGTGAGTTTACAACTAGATATACAAATGTCTCTTGTCGTTTCTACCAAGACACAGGACATGTGGCGCAAACATCATTGTGGTTGATAACTACACGTGAATAAAACTCGCCGTCTCTCCTGATCATCCCTTATAAAATTTTGAAGGTCATCTATTGACTGGGCGTGATACCCGACCATCATCGATGATAACTCTGAGCGAGAGAGAAGGGGAAAAGGAGGTATTCTATCGTCATAGCCGGAGTTCTATAACCACCAGTTTCTCTTGCCAAGACATCCATCAACTGTCGTAGCATATTGGCACTAGCTGTAATTTCAGAGAATGAGGCATGTTTTACACAGGCGATGAGCGTGGGGATCTTCGCCTAAATATGATATACTTGTGCCATTAAGCGACAGTCAAGAAGCTGATTTCGACGGTACTTAGCGGTGCCCACGGCACATCTAGGGTGCGAACACTTCAATAACTCTGAGTACTCTATGAGGTTGAATATCACACGTGAAGTCAATGCACCTGGCGCTTATGACAAACTTGTTCACGATGCTTGGTGGTTGAATGCACCGTACCGCACTCGTCCTGTCAAAACTGTGCCATTTTTGTGACGCGGCCAATCTCTGGAAATTCTGAATCAAGACTTCACGTATGTCTTACATCCGAATTTAATCAGAGTCAATTCTTGTTTAGTGATAGCGAAGGCAAAGCCACAGAAACACTCCTTTCACCACTCGTATTTCTCTGATCGAGGGGTCTGTGGCGCATCCTTCCGTTATCCCGCGACTCAAGTTGATTAAAACATTACAAGTGATTCGTGGAGGCGAAGAAACTGACCAGGGGAAACTTTTCAGTTCAATATATGAGCTTCGAACGTTTTGAATTTCCAGGTGCCAGATGTTGGGATTTCCTCATTGGGCAATAATCAAGTAGGAGAGGAGAGCTTTTCAGGTTTCGATGTTTCGGAGAATAATGAGCTATATATAACGGTGAATGTGACTAAGGAACAGTAGGAAGGAGTATTAAGTCCTTGACAAATACCCATCTCCAATAAGTATCATATGGACCCAATACGCTTCTTGAAATTTCAACGTTACTAAGTAGTTCTTCCCTCCTTTGTGTCAATCATCCTGCTGATTGATGTTTCTCCAGAATTGTGCGTTTTGTGTGGACTGTGTGAACATCGCCTCCCCACATCGGGGACTCCCCGTGATGTGGAGTGTGAGTGGGTATGGATTTGACCGGACACTTTTGGCCGCTTCTCACAAGGTGCCTATATGATGACAAAACCAGGATTGTTCTCAAGGAAGACATCTAACCGACAGAGCATCTACGTGCTTCATTCAGGTGCCTGGCGAACAGAACACAAGGTCAAAAATAGACAGATCATCTCAATACCTAACTCGTCACTTCAACTATGGTTCTGGACAAGTCTAAGCGAACATGTCTACATGACGATATAAATTAATCATCCGCATCTAAAGAGCTCCATTCCAACTGTCCTTCTGGTCCTTCCGAGAACCATACTTGACCTCGAGGTAGTATGATAGTTTTGAGTGTTGGGCACCAATGGTGCCAGATTTTAGCGATGGCTTTTTCTTCGTGCGGTGATGCAACACGATCTGTGGCAGCCATGAATGTGATATACTAGATCACCGCTGTCAAATGGATATTAACACATGAAAAATCCGTCACATACCTGTAACGATTTGAAGGGGGCGAATGAGGGTCCCAGCTCTCGCAATGACTCCTAAACACATGTTAGCGTTCTGCTGGATAATGACATGACAGTACGCTTACATCTGTGAACTCAGATGATAATATAACTACATGGAGTGCCTCTAAATGAGGAAAACGCGTCGCAAGCTCAGTCACAAGGTAGTCTTGCACTGTGGAATCAAAGCTCATGATGCTGAGCCGACGTAGTGGAGCTGAAGACAAAGACAAGGATCTTAGAGATTCTAGCGATGTCGAAGGGAAAAGAGCGATGGAAGCTGCTTGTATCGGGCGACCTTTCACTACGGAGGCAATGATACTTGGACCGCCATGGACAGTGCGGAGGGACGTGAGTTTCGGCAACGATGTGGGTGATAACGTAAAGCTATTGTCTGTCGCCTCTGCTCCGGGAAAGAGACTGAGTAGCAATGGCATAGTGTCGATCCCATTGTGATATCCACGCAACGTGAGGTCTGTCAAGGATGGCTGGGAATCCAAGTATTTTGCCAGACGCGCGTCGCAGGGCATGGAGGTGGATAAGTAGCGGAGGGTGAAGGAACAACCATTGAGGATCCATATCTGGCTTCCAGGTCGGGGCAAATCCACCGACAGCGCGGTCAGTCCCTTGAGCTTCGTCAACACACGATGTAGTAGAGAATAGAGATTGCGCGTAGGTTCAATTGTCGTCGACGACGCCCAGTCAATCTCAAGTTTCCGCACCAGCGGTTGTAATCTGGGTTCACGGTCGAGCTTCCGAAGTACAACGATGGATAGCACAGGTTCTAGTTTTTCAATGGTGTGATAGAGTACTCTCGTAGCCACGTCGTTGAATATCCTATTAGCGCTCAATGCAGGCAATAGCTCGGGCTTTGAAAGAAATCGGAATATGTTGTCTAGGACCTCGAAGGGGAGTGTTGAGCGGAAGGCCTGGGGGACAGCAGCCTTCGCACGTAGACTGAATGTAGGCTCTGGACATTCCTGCCTGGATAACAAATATTCTAGAGCCATTCTGAAATGCGGCGCTAGCTTGGTACAAGTCGTCGTGACGACTGATGTAAACCTATTTCTTAAAGGTCAGATCTTCAACGGTATGATCAGCACACTTCACATTTAATACCCAAGTCGCCTCCTCCAGGGCTACTGCGACTTTCAAGAAAATGAGGGTTGAGGAGGGGAAAGAGACGAAGATGATTGTTCTTGTCAAGCCATTGTTTGCTCACTGCAGGCGCTCACAACTTTGGACATTTCGAGTTCATAAATCAATTTACATTTACACAACGACAGAGTTAACAGAAGGCGACAGGAGGTCACTAGATATACTTTAAACAGAGGGTGCCGTTTCCAATTCTGAATAATAAATAGTCGTTGAGAATAATGGTTGAATGACCATATCAAAATCGACAGACAAAGACAAGATCAACTTATAAGTCTGTAAGGGCGTAGTTCGTAGCATGTTGAGAAAAACGTATGTAACGTCTGTACTAGATGTAAAGGTATATGACGTAGATAGAACACTATCATACGCGATAAGACAACCAGATCTCCTGATAGTGAAACGAGCGGATAGCCATACGCGGCGCGCGGCGAAGCTGTAGATGCTTGAATAAGAGTAAATTCAATTGATAATAATTTTTTTTATATTGAGACTCGTTTCTCCGTCTCGCCCATTGCGGTATGATCAGACTGAGTATGTTCACCCTCGTGAGTGAAGTCTACGTCGGAGCGCTTCCGACCAAGGACAAAGTCGCTGTAACACGGAATTAGAGTTGTTGTTCAAGCGAGGGAACATGGAGAAGAAACGTACACCCAACCGGGGTAGATTTTTCCTGGAGGAATAATCCATTCTTCCGACTCCTCGTAGTAGTTGGGCGGAATGATGCGGTCATTGGTGATTTTGCGTAGTACCCAAGGAATTCCATTGAGAAGCAAATAGGAGAGGATGCCAGCAATGACACCATATGCAATGCTATGAATACAGAGTAGCTCAGATATCAATTCAGGCTAGAAATGGGAAGAGCGCGCACTTGTACGTCAAAGGAATAACAACAAGAGTGAGGAAAGCAGGCACAGCATCTCCGATGTAATTCCAGTTGATCTCCTTGACGCTAGATCACACTTAGTATCCCATATTCTAACGCTTGACTTGGTCAGACTCACTTGCGAATCATAAGAGATCCAACTATAACAAGTGCACCACCTGTTGCCCATCCAGGAATGGACGAGAAGATCGGCGCGAAGAAAACAGAAACGAAGAAGGCGAGACCAGTGGTTATGGCCGTGATACCGGTCTTGCCACCCTCGGATATACCGGTAGCACTTTCAACGAAAGCTGTGACGGGGCTGGTGCCCATGAGTGCACCCATACTGATGGTGAAGGCGTCAACACAGTAAGCAATTGTTGAGTTCTCAAAGTCCATTGTGACGGGGTCACGTAGGCCAGCAAACTTCGCCATGGAGTATAGTGTACTTGTATGCTCGTTAGGACGATGGTGGTCAGGTAAAGTAAAGACCGATCCTTACCCAGTCGTGTCTGCATTCAAGAATCTTAGTAGGAATTCTGTGGTCTATAGGCGAACGTACCAAGAATATCGACATATAAGAAGGTGACGAGTGCGTACCACACCTTGCCGTTCCTGTAGTTAAACTAACCCATAAAGCCTTAGATTAACTCTGATTCCCCAGCGAGGGAAGGGTAACTCACGTCAATCGCGTGGCCGATTTTATTGATAGGGTGGAAGGTGACGACCTGCTTGAAGAAGTCAAAGAGGGCATCACCAGCCTCGGTGTGAGGGAAGTAGGTAACAGGTGTTGGACGAGGCCATGAAACGATCGACACAAGGAATATGCCGATTAGGATAGCACCACGAACACGGTAGAGCATTAGCAGGGTCGTGAAGATACTACGATCCCCTTGTCAGCAACCTGCTAGAGAATCAGAGGACCAGACTTACCCTCCTAAAAAGATCCCAAGCCACATAGTGGGGCTCCGGAGGACACCGTGTGCACAGTAGTACGGCATGTCAGGACTAACCCAATCTAAAAAGAATTGAGTGGCTGAAATGTGAATTAAGGGCTATACACACCCTCCGGTGAACATCCACCAAGTCCGACGAGGGTGGATGTGTTACCTCCAACAACATTAAGACCACTTGGAGCTGAACCCAGATGTCAATCATATGTGACATATATGCCAAGCACACTCACACAATCCGATGAAACTGCCAAGCTCTTTAGCTTCACTTGCCTCTTGAAAATGTGAAGGACTCACGCAATGAATAGACCAATGCCGGCACCGACAGCCAACACCAAAGACTGGGGCATTACACGAACGAGCCATTGACGTAGTCCGAGTAACGACAAGATGAAGAAAATCCATCTGCAATGTTATTAGTACATAGTGTCGGAACACCACATCAAAGAACAATCATACCCTTCCAAAAATACAGCAGCGAGTGCCTCACCATAAGTGATGATCCCAGAACCATGGAAACCCACAACCGAGTAAGCGAACTATCGAAAGATCAGATTCTTTGTCAAACAACTCAGGTGCAGAAGTACACACATAAGCATTTAGACCGAGACCCGGTGCGAGCCCAACTGGTAGGTTAGCAAGAAGGCCCATGAGGAAGGAAGCGAGTGCAGAAACAGCGGCTGTAGTGGTGATGAGGTCCACCCGTACTTCTGCCACGCAAGCTTGGTAGACTGTGTCGGTGACGCATAGATCATCAGCTGTACATACGCAGGTGCCTCCTGAATCGGAAAGTATGGAGGCGTTGACGGAAATCTATCGTCGTCTGAGTGGATACAGGCGAAGAGGACGGTAGAAAAAACTTCACAATGTAAGCCATAGCCGCCTATAGAAGTGGTCATTAGCTATTGAGCTTTCACTGACACAGCGCTTCTGAATTGAACTAACCCATGTTGTGAGACCAGCACGAATCTCCGTCTATGAGTAGTCCATCGAGTTCAGTGGTAGATACCGATGTCAAAATATACGACAACGTACAAGGAACCTCGATCCAGTGCGTTCTTTGGTAGCCCCTGAGCCCTCTAATTTGAAATATCGTCCTACGAAAGTATGGGCGACCTTGTGAAGGCGATAAGCCCAGCAACCCCAAATCAATCTCCGACGTTGAACTTACACCATTGTTTATCGTGTCGATGAATCTGGCCATGGTAGGCTCACGGTGCTCAATGCGCCGGCAATAAGGGAAAGGAAAGGCGATAGAAAAGAACGTGGGGGCTCAACGGTTATAAACTTATTTTTTGCTTGATTTTTTTAACGGATGCAGAAGTGGGATTGGATCGGAACAGGCATGCCGATCTAGGAACCATCTCATTCGAAAATTGAGCCTGTGTTCCCGGAGCATATACCACGTGCACGCAACTTCAATCGTTCCGATGCGATGCTTTTGCGCCTGGCTCTGCTGTATCCGAACTTTGTAAGTCTCCCGCCGACGAAAAGTAGGACATCGTATTTCATCCCTTGCCACCCTCAGCACATGGGTTATTTTCGACATGTGAAACACCAATACGTGTTCATGTTCATCAACAATTATCAGCGTGAAAAGAATTCATCTGTACAGCGTGACACGAGTTCGGTCTCCTGGACAGCGCGGCTAGTTTTGGTACATACTCACGTTCCAACCGTCGCTTCACACCTATTCCTCTTGTATACGGATAAATTATAGGTTTAGGTGTATGCTGTATGTGCGTCTATATGCACTCCCATTCTCATCCCGGCCGCTAGCTTCATACACATAAACTTAGGTAGAAAAGCCCCCCTTGTCAATTGTAGGGACTTGTCCAACCGTGTAAATCCAACCATGCGGTTTTTTGATCTACATATACATCTACAAATATTTCAGATATGTCCCGTGGCTCAAAATATCAGAACTTCATTCATATGGGGTCAAGAATCACCTTTGTCAGAACAAGCGCTGTCGGAGAAGGTTTCCCTGATACTCGGCAAGTACCGGCATATATTCAGCATTGTTTCGGCAGCATGGTAAGCTACGGGGTTGACGACGGTCCAGATGCTTATTTTCCCGAAGTATGAGCGATACGTAATAAATTACATACAATTCTATCTGACACCGAGCCTTTGAGCAAGCTCTACTTGGTACTTCAGTGTTGTGCTCTATCGACACGACATCATTCTGTGTACAACTGTATCTAGTATTGTATCACTACTTTCTGTGTCTATAAGTAAATTGGTTGTTCCGATCGGGCCAGTATATTTACTCCTCCTTCTCGAGCCGGAAAGTTAAGACACCAACCAATGTAAATTACTATGGCCAGGTATTTATCTTTATACATGTTGTTTCATACTATGTTCTCTATTGACATGTATTAAAAATTGATTCTAGTCCGGGCTTCTCTCGGTGGCCGCTTGAGTGATTTGTTCATTCGATCACATCAGGGTTCCAGAATCGTCGGCACGGTCATACTGGCTCAAACTTGACCAGCTAACATGATCTTCTTTATGGCTGTGTTTTAAGGCGGCAGTTCTCACAATCCAGAATATCCCTGCCCTAACATCGGTTCTACGTGTGTCTCCTGCACAGTGTCTCCGCTTAGGCTACGACCGAGACTTTCTCATGTGAGGAAAGAAGGATCGACATGCGCAACTTCGTGCTAACTCAAGGAGTCAAGTGGATTTTGTTCACAGAATGTCTTGTTCGTAAAAAAGAAAGGTCTACTGTTGGTTGGTTACCACCGGTGCGGTCCGCGCACAACAGTCGGGTCTGCACTTTATACACATTGGTCGCGCTCCATGTATGCTACTTCTGGAAACTGAGGTTCGTCCATTGGCTAGAAAAAGCAGTCTCTTCAAGTTTATATCCGGTCATTCGGAACAACTCTAGCTGTTGTGTACATACCGGTCCGAAATGCGGTTTCTTGCAAGGATATAGCCACATATAGCTCTCTCAGC
>JABCKQ010026335.1:0-14259 GCA_018857305.1 Termitomyces sp. T159_Od127 | reverse complement strand
CTCAACTCGTCTCGTATCTCTAATCTAATCTCGTTGTCCTCTTCTCCTTTTTCCACTCTAAGTTCTCTCGACTCTACATTCCCGGCTCTCTCCTCTTCGACTTAATCATTTCCATCTCCCGCTATCTTATCTCGACTCTTTCCCCTTTTGGTTATCCAACTTCCCCAGCTTTGTTTCTATCCCTGGGACTCGCTAAGTCCCCCCGTCTGCTTTTCTTTTGATCCCCGGGACTTGCTCGCCCCCGCGCTCGCTCGTCTCATTCTCTCGCACCCCCGGGACTTGCGCCAACCCCCGGCACTCGCCCTTTTCCCTCCCCGGCACTCGTCTCGCCCACCGGCACTCCCGGCACTCTTCCACGCACCCTTCTCTGCCCCGCTTCGGTCTCCTACGCCTCGTGCTACTCCCGGTGCTCTGTGTTTGTGCACGGTGGATAGCCGCAAGGTGGATTTGCCCAGTAGACTGAGCCCCCGAGGTCAGCGGAACCTGACATCTCTGTCTCGTCTCCACTCGTCTCATACTCCCAATCTCATCTCATTGTTCTCCTTTCTCTGTTCCACTCTAAGTTCTCTTGATTCTCCGTTCCCGGCTCCTCTCTTCGACTTAATCGTTTCCCTCTCCTGATTATCTTATCTTGACTCTTTCCCCTTTTGGTTATCCAACTTCCCTGGTTCTGTTTCCATCCCCGGGACTTGCTAAGTCCCCGCGCCTGACTATCTCTTGATCCCCAAGACTTGCCCGCCCACCGGCGCTTGCTCGTCTCATCCTCTTGCACTCCCGGGACTCGCGCCAACCCCCGGCACTTGTCCTCCACCCTTCCCGGCACTCGTCTCACTCACCGGCGCTACCGGCCCTTCCTCCACACACCACCCCTGCCCCGCTTCAGTCTCCTATGCCTCGCGCTCCCCTGGTGCTCTGCGTCCATGTACATGGTGAACAGCACATAAGGTGTTTGCCCAGTAGACTGAGCCCCCGTGGTCAGCGGAACCTGACAAATATAGTAGTTTTCCAGCCATTTTCACATGGAATAGCTGGCAACAAGCCACAAGCCACAAGCCACTGCAGATATCTTTACAAACTGCATGAGGAGGGCAAAAAGAATATTGATCTCAAAGCTAGTGGCTGATACTATTATATGGCTGAAGACTCACATCAAAAATTCCTCATTTTGGGCTGCAAGGGGCAGGCACATTTCCAGGCAGGGTTAGCTGACAAACTAGTAGCATCCACATTGAGCCCTATCACTACTGAATGTGCAAATCATGCCTCCAGCTCCTGTTGCAATTAACATTGCACCTGATGTAGAGAGGGGGCCAGGGTTAGCTACTGTAGATTATATACAACTGAATAGTGTTTAGCTAATCAATCTTGCTCTTATTTGTGTAAGGCTCTTGTTGACAATTTGCAAGGTGGCACAACAAGAACTGTATAACAAGATATATATTGCTATTATGTTAATGGTCTGTAATGTACACACCTGTATAATGAGATGGATTGAGCTAAAGAACTACTATGAGGTATCTACACTAAGTGTGAATATGTGGTCAGGTGCTTACCATGACAATTTGCATACAGTTTTAATATTAGAATTTGGTCTGATTTATTTGTGTTATTGTGAGCTGCAAGACTTTGTAAACTGTTACACTTGGTGTATGCTGTATATTTAAAGGGGTGCAAGTGTGATATGTCTGACTTATAACCATGTGGATTTTTTGTAAGGTGTAGTCTGGGTAGCTGATACTGAGGATCATGTCAAGGACATATATCACTATAGATGTGGCTTCTCCTCAGTAGTGTCAAGACCTTGCCTCAGCTTCCACTGAGTACCTATCATGCATCACAACTACGCATCATCTCCAATCTGACCTCTATGCTCCATGCCCTCTCCACACTCACCTCCTCACCTCCTCAACATTCCATGCCTCCTGTGCTCCCAAAGCAAGGCTCTTTCTTCAGAAGCTTCCTTTGTGCCACATAACCTACATCAACACTCACTGCCACCTTGCATGATTCCTGGGCTTCATTGCAAGCCCTGGCGCTACGACTCATCACCAGGGCCTGGACCTGTGTCTTGGGGCCTACCTACTATCTTCTGCATATAAGTCATAGCATAGAATCTGATATGCTAGTCTTGATATTTTGCCTAGTCTGTCCATGTTTCTGTTCATTTTGTTTCATGTTTTGTGTCTTGATTTCTTAGTTTTGACTCTATTTTATCTTGTATTGTCTGTACTCATCTTGTATTGTATTGTATTGTCTTGTCTCTACTCATCTCATACTCCATTCAATCTATCTCTCTGCTTCTCTCTCTCTCTGCCTCAAGTCTTTAAGTTCTCCTTCTCTCTCTCTTTCCCAGTCTTATTCTCTTCTCATTTCCATACCTTCTTTCTCTTGACTCTTTCCTTTTTTGGCTTAGCTAGATCTCCATGCCCTTATCTCTGATTCTGAGACTCACTAAGTCCCCTCTGTTCACCTGGTCTATTGATTTCTAGCTTTGAGACTAACACACTCCCCTAGCACTCATCTTCCACTTTCTTCCCACATCATGGCACTCATACTATTATCCCTGGCACATGACTGGTGTTCCCTGCTTGCCTGCTGCTTACATCCTCAGTCCAATCCCCCAGTCTTACATGCACCATGCTCATCAACAGTACTTGCCATGCATGTAGACATTACATTTGCCATGTAGGGATTTGCCCATGGTCTGAGCCTCTGTGGTTGGCAGAACCTGACAATTGGGTCTCTACCTGTGCATTGAACACTTCAAGGCATGCAACAGCTGCTTCCTTTGACTCGTTTGTGAGGAACTAGGCCTGGCAGTCCATATTTGCCTGGTCAGTTGGGACTAGCATGAGAGTTCTACTGCCTGTAGTCTGCACTCTTGTTGGTCTCCACATATTAAAAGCAATGCTATGGCTTGGTCTCAGAGTTGATTGTGGCATCAAATAGCTGTTGTGAGTGCTTCCTTTGAATGCAGTCTTTGCAAGCCTTTCACTGTGCCTTTCTGAACCATGCCATACAAGATACTTTTGCAAATGTAGGTCAGATAGTGATGACAAGTCTCCAAGTTGGTGGGTCAGTTTAAGGATCATGTAGCTAGGGCTGTGGGAGGTGGTAGTGTAAAATCCATCACAAATATTGTGCCTGACCTACACTTTATGAATGGCCTTGTCATAATCCACCAACCCTACCTCCGGTTCCAATCCCTGGTCCTGAGACTTCACCTTCCTAACTGACCTTCATTCAATGACTAGTGTGCTACACCCACAGCCATCACCGCCACCCCTGGCAATCCCCTTGGACACCACCACCTTTTACTGCCACATCACTGCTCATTTCTGACTGGCTTGATTGCTTTTCTTGGTTCCTACCAACACTTCTCTGTCCATCACTGGCTTTCATCATCATGCATTGCAACTCCATGCATTATTCCTTTGCCTATGGCCTGCCCATCATTCCATCACAGCTGCACATTATTTCATCACTGTCAGGAAACTTCCATTTTGATCTGGCTTCCATTTTGGTCTACACTAACTTCTACTTGCTTTGCCTCCCTACACTTCAGTCCACTCCCTTGTGCCACTTCCTAGTAGCCCTGGGGCTCACTCTAGACCTTCAGAGAGCTTTGGAGATTGATTTCTGGAGGTCATTTCCCTTTTAAACAACCTCCAGAACTTCTTGCACTTTCTGTTCAAGCATTGTTCAAGGTTAAGGTTAGCTCAGTCATCTATACAGTTGTTCCTATGCCTCTGCTGCCTGCTGATGTGCTGCACCAGGCAGCAGGGATCTTTAAACTTGTCCTCTTTGGGTTCCCCTCTGCCAGGTGATTAGTTACCATTGTATTGTTGATTATTGTTTCTAATATAATTTTGGATTCTCCTCTGCCAGATGTGTGACTAAGCTGCAATTCCTGGAGGTCACCTTTACAATCACACCCTGATTCATCCATGCACTTTGTTGCTCCACTGCCTCTCCATGAACTCTCTTTCCTCATGCTTTGACAGCAATGCCTCTCTCTTCATGAGTCTCCTTTGTGCCACATGATTACAGCTGACACCTGCCAGCCTTGCACAATCCCTGGTCCATACCTAGAGCCCTAGTGTTGTATTTTGACATCAGGGCTATGATCTATAACCCTGAAGCTTATCTACCACTAGTTCAAAAGTTATAGAGTAGGACCTGGTACAAGAGTCTTGATATTGCCCACTTTTTGCTCATCTTAGTCTTGTTATTTTGATTTCTGCCTCTTGTCTTATTTATCACCTCATTTTATACTCATCTCATTTCTATTTGCTTCATACTTGTCTCATATCTTTCTTTTTCAATTTAACTCTTCTTTCAACTTTCTTATTTCAACTCTATCTCTAAGTTGCCTCCTCAAGTCTGTATTTTAGTTTTTCTCTCTTCTCTCTACCTGGCTTTGATTTCTCTTCTTAACTCTTCCTTTGTCTCTCTGCTTCATTGTCCACCTTTGTCTTGACTTGACTAACCCTCATGCCCCTTGTAAATGCCCTGAGTTTATATTTCTTCTGCTGCTCATATCCAGTGACCCCTTAACTTGTGACTGTCACCCCTGGGACTTACTCTCAGCCTAGTTCTTGTCTCTTGCTCACTTGTAATCACTGGCACTTGATCTTTGTGCACATTACTCCTAGATATAATTGGCACTGCTTGCATGTAGTCTCATTGCTTCTCCAGCCCTGTCTCTTCGTTTCTCATGCCTGGAGCTTGTCTTAGGTATTTGTCATGTATGCAGCACACTGCATCTGCTTAGTAAGGACTTGTACAGTCATCTAAGCTTTTGTTGTCAGCAGAACCTGATGGATCTACCATTGAGTGCTAGAAGAGGTTCCCCATCACTTTAAATTGCTAATTTAACCTTTTTCCACACAAGAGAGCCAATGGAGACCAAGTTGTGTGCTATGTCTGATGCATGCAATGCATTTTCAAAGGTCACTTTAATTGTTTTGCTGCCATATTTCACCTATTTCTAGATCTGGCCACAGCCTATAATGTTGAAAAATCCCTTTGCCATTGTACCAGTGCTGACACTACTTGTGTCTGATTCTCAATATGTGACAAAGTCATTGTGGCTTGTGAAGAAGTATTTGCTTTTGGCAGAGTTAGCATATGTGATGCATCTGTCAGTGACATGTATGCTTATCAAAGTTGAAAATACAAGGCTCCAGTGATCACTTACATTGTTCATGACTAATATTATTGCTGAATTGGCTTATGGTCTGATCCATATTATTGTTCACTAATCTTGTGGAGTCAACTCTAGTTCCTCTGTCACCAGTCAGGGTATTTCCTTTCCATCCCTCCTCCTTTCTGGAAGTATTTTTCAATGATGTGTCCTGGGTGGCCACAGTTTGGGTTGGTATTAACACAAAGGAATATCGTGAGCTGAAAATGGTAAGCCACAATATATATCGAAAACGGTAGATATACCTTGGTATTAATAAAACCAATGAACCCACATGGCGGGAAACAACACGTTGACAACAAAAAGAAGTCAGACTAATGCAAAGGCGATGGCCAAGTGATGAGATCATGAATCCATCACAACATCAGGATCTCAACATTCCAGACAGGTGGCTGTGCTCAGCGATGGCCACCATCATGGATCACTGATCCATGATGAAATCAAGATCTTGGTGATTGTATCACAATCTTGGAGTTGGCCAGGTAGGTGGCTGTGCCTGGCAATGGCCACCATCACAGATCACTGACCTGGTGATGGGACATCAATCCTGACCAACAAACCTCTGTTAACCGTATCTATCAACTACTATTACTACCTACACTTACTCACAGACCGATCACTCCAATACCACGCACACAAACCCGTAGGAGGAACAAATGGAGGACGAGGAAAGGGGCCGGCCGGCTAAGATAGGGCCGGAGAAATGGTCTTTGCTGGAAGAAGGCTAAATCATTCCTCTGGGAGGGTTTGGACATGCCAAGGTGGCAGCGGCACCCCAAGTATACAAGGAAAGCGGCAGAATCATGCGAACGACGCCTGGTCCATGCGCATCACCGAGGAGTATAAAAGGGAGGATTATTGGGGAATGCTGGGCAAGCAAACAGCTTGCCACAGCATGGAGTCCCCAGCACGCAGACCTCTTAGGCTCAGGAGCATGGGTTTGGCTTCAGTAGGGTCACACAGGAAATTTAGTTTATTTAATTGGAATGAAACTGGGTTCGTTGACTGCCAATTTGTGTGAGCAAGACCCTCCTTTTTAAAACCAAATAAACTATATTACTTTCACTACCTAAAAGTGTGTGTGCATGTAACATAGTCCAACGCAACCAAGTGAATAAGATTATCTTAATCAGATTAGATTATCTATTGATAAGATAAAATAATCTAATCTCGTGATAGGATATTTCCAATTTCGCATCAGTATAGGTTACTTTGTCCTTCTGGTTCATTTGTGTCACTAGTGTCAGGTTCTGCTGACCATGGGGGCTCAGATCACTGGGCAAGTTTTTACTAGGTGGACACAATGTTTTATATGCATGGCAAGTACTTTTGATGAGCACAAGGCATAGGAGACTAAGGTGCAGTGCTGGGAATGCAACAAGACTAGGGACAAGGAGCACCAGTCACATCTAAGAGTGGTGTGTGTGAGGGACAAGCGCTGGAAATGCATGGAGGAACAAGAAACGAGCACCAGGCTTGGAAACAAATTCTAGGGGCTATAGATAAAGCAAATAGTAAGGACAGACAAGTCCTGAGATCAAAGATGGAGGGCATGGGGATTAGCTGAGCTGAGATAAGACAGAGTAGAGGCAAGAGATGAAGGAAGAATGGTATGGGGAAGTTGGACTGGAGGCAAAAGAGAGATGAGTTGGAAGAGAAGTTAGAGAACTAAGTTGAGGCAAGAGAGTCAAAAAGAATAAATTTGAACAGAGTATGAGAGGAATAAAGATGACATGATACAAGATGAGTATGAAATAAAATGAGACAAAAAAGGTGAGATGAGACAGAAGTAACAAAAGTAGGGGAATTGAAACCAGATATGAACAATAACAGAGATGATGGCAATATCAAGACTGCTGAACCAAGTGCTATGCTACAACTTATATACTGGTGGTAGGTAAGCTCTGAGCTACAGGTCTGTGCTCTAGTAACAAGTTGCAATGCTAAGGCTCCAGGTATGGTCCAGGAATCATGCAAGGCTAGCACAGATGTTAGCAGTGCTTGTGCAACATAAAGAAAGCTCCCAAAGAAAGAGAAGTTGCTTAAAAAGTGTGGGAAGAGAGGATTCATGGAACAACAGCAAAGTGAGGAGTTGAGTGGAGGGAGATGGAATGATATGTGAATTTTGGATCAGAAGTGATGCATGTGATGGGCCATGGCTCAGGACTGAAGGTAGGTTGTGGGTTATGACAACTAATGTCTAGACCAACTTTGCGGGCACCGCTTCTGATACACTGTAGAGTATTGTGTGCATTGTTAGTCTGACAATTTCTTTGGCAGACATTTTTTTTATACATTAGTAAGTCAGTAACTGCTACTCACAAGCTTGGCATTGATTTGATAATATAGTGATTTCCACACTTTTGCTGTTAACTTGTCCATTTCCACCTCAGTCTCAACAGAATTTGTGACATTCAGGGTTATCATGCTCTGTACAAATGCATCATGTTAGATCCATTGTTCCACTGCAGGGGCTAATGTGATGGGTTTACTGTCATCTGTGGTCTGGGCTGACTTCTTGATCTTGCCTGTCAGGCAGCTCAGTAGGCTGTGCTCATGTGCAGCTTCAAAGAAGTCCAGTTCAAACCATCAAACTCCTCTTCTCCTAGTAGCAAGGAAAGTGAGGGATTCTGTGCTATTTTTGGATGTCAGATTAGGTTTTAGCTGGTTGGTAAAAAATTTTGAGTTGCTATTGAGTGGCATGGAGTCCACAACCTGTTAGATACAATGTAGTAAGTATCTATGAGATACAAGACTTAATGTAACTATTAGCATGGTATTATTACTTATGTACCTCAGTCTGTTGTATCAATGACTGAGGTCACCAAGTTCCTGTTTTGGAGTGAACTTCCACAAATTATATAGTTCATCAATTTTCCTCTATAGCAGCAGTGCTTGATACATCCCACAATCCATACTCAACATATACATTTAAAAAGAGCTCAGATTTGCTTGTTCTTGAATTAATTGGAGTATTTTTGAGCTCAACCCTTCAAATGAGCATGCAGAACTCAGCTGTGGTTCACTCAATGATAGCAACCTCACAAAAAGGCCCCCAAACACTGAGCAGATTGCCACCTGGTACAAGGTAGCCTAGTGGCAGCTCATGGAGATCAAGTATGAGTTGTGTCAGGCTCAGGTGGCTTATCAGCCCCTTTCTAACACTCTCAGTGCTAGCTCTTGTGCCCTTGACACACCTAGAGACACATCCCTTGCACTCAGGTGTTTCAATGAATGTAGATGCTTCCCAGCAGCATAAACTGCTAGTATTGCAGAAAGCTGGGATACTTTGCCTGGCACTGTCCACTGAGCATGAGGGTGTGCTATCTCCCAGCAGCAGAGCAGGAAGAGCTTCTTTCACAGCTGCTGAAGACTCTTTGATTGATGCACCAACTCTGGAGGAAAGTGATTATGCAGCCTCTTCCTATCTTGGAGCAGAATTTTTAGTCAAGTGATAGATAGAGAGTATGTCTTCATTGCTTGGTGCTAACCAGTTTACAAGTCTGTCTATAGAGAATGCTGATACAGATCACTATAGTTATGAGACTGAACTTGTAAGCACCCCTTCAGACATACAAAATTCCCTTCCAGCCATAGCAATTTACTCACATGGCCCTTTAGCCTGGGAGAGATGACTACCCTAATATATTGTGGTGTCTTCTTCATCTGCTGATTTTCTACACCTGGATGTAGAGATTGAGATAACAAACTCACCACATTATTGCCCTCCTGGATAGCAGTGTGCAGACTTTGTGAAGTGGCAGAGTTAATCACACAGTCCCTTACCAAGCCCATTTCAGTGTTTGACATTGTGGAACACTTAACCAGGCTGGTGTCATGTAGTCAACTTGGTGCTCTGCTACTGATCTCATGCTGAGTAGGCTCTTTTTACAGTCACAAGTCTAAACAAGCAAACATGATCCGTAGCTGCACTTGGCTCTTGGAGCACAACCAGTGAAGTGAACATGAGCATGAGTTCTAGGTCATTCTAGACCCAGGGCTTCCTGACAAGGTTATAGAAGTAAAAGACTGTATCTGCATAACTACATTGCATTCTCCATCACCCATGGCTTTTTCAGTGGACTTCATTAAGAATAAGGCAAGACTTCTACTCCCTTCCACTCATTTCAAAACTATTCAACAATCTCTCTGGGGCATGCTACTTCACTAAATTGGATGTCTAGGGGGGCTACAGCAACATGTGCAACCCAGAAGGAGACAAGTAGAAGGCTGCATTCTAGATTTGCTACAGACTCTTGGAACCCTAGTCAAGTTCTTTGGGCTTACTAATAGCTTCACCACCTTTGAGACAATGATGAACAACCTTCTAAGACTTCATAGCAGAAGGTGTGGTCTGCATACATCTGGTTGGTATCCTTATCTACAATAAAACACTGGAGGAGCACTGCTGACATGCATATTATCTTGAAATGTCTTTGCCAGCATCATCTCTATTTCAAACTAGAGAAATGCAAGTTTAAACAGACTCAGATTGAGTACTTGGGGCTGATTATCTCACATGGAGCAGCAGAGATGGACTTAGTGGAGGTGGCTGGCATCATGGAGTGGCTGAAGCCTCAGAGCAAGAAAGAAGTGCAAGCCTTTCTGGGCTGCATGAATTTCTACTGGCAGTTCATTCAGGATTTTTCTCACTATACTTGTCCATTGTTTGATTAAACAAGTTTGTGAGCTGGATAAAAATGGCACAGGAGGAAGCCAGGGCTGCTTTGGCAAGGGCAAAGGTGGACATGGCACAATACTATGACCACAGAAAAACTCTAGCATCCAAGTACCAGCCTGGAGACCAGGTCCACCTAGATGCCTCAGACATCACCACAACTCACTTGTCAAAGAAGCTCTCACACTGTCAGCTAGGGTCCTCATGGTGGAATGACAGGTATGCCCCCTAGCCTACTGGCTCTGACTCCCAGCAGGAATGTGTCAGCTTCATCCAGTATTCAATGTGGTGAAGCTAACACAAGCTTTGCAGGATTCTATTCCAGGGCGATGCTCTGTGCCTCCTCCACCCCCAATTGTGGTCAATGACAGTAAAGAGTACAAAGTGGAGGAGATCCTAGACAGTTGTCTATTTTTGCAATGACTACAATACAGTGGAAGGGCTATGAAATTGAAGATATCTCCTGGGAGCCACAAGAGAATATGCACATGCTGAGACTTGTTTGTGAGTTTCACTGGAGACATCCAAATGCACTTCAGGCCATCCAGGGAATCTGTCCCATCTTGCCAGTGGACCAGGCAATCTGGAATCACTTCTACACTGCATGTCAAAACACCACATGCTAGAGGGGGGTGATGTCAGGGGACTTCCAGTATGAGTCTATACTGACTTTTACTTGCTCCACCCCCTACACATGTCATTCTCTGAGACCCCTAGGGCTCACTTTAGACCTCTGAATATTTCCAGAGATTTTTGAAGATCATTTCTTTTTGAGCAACTTCTGAAACTTTTTGCACTTCCCCTTCAAGCGTGAAACATTAAGGTTAGCTCCAGTCATCTATACAGCTGTTCTCATGCCTCTGCCACCCCCTGATGCACTACATC
Organism: Termitomyces sp. T159_Od127; assembly: GCA_018857305.1. NCBI lineage: Eukaryota > Fungi > Basidiomycota > Agaricomycetes > Agaricales > Lyophyllaceae > Termitomyces > Termitomyces sp. T159_Od127. The sequence continues at coordinate 3,490 of JABCKQ010026335.1, read as the reverse complement.
AAACAGTGGAAATCCTCAGACCTGTTCTTTTTGGATTCTCTTCTGCCAGGTGTTTAGTTATCATTGTATTGTTGATTATTGTTTCTAATATAACTTTTGGACCCTTCTCTACCAATTGTGTAACTAAGCTGCAGCTCTCAGAGGTTGCTGTCAGGGGACTTCCATTTTTTATCTACACTGACTTCCCCTTAAGGCACTTTACTATGCTCCAGCCCACCTCCTGTACTATTCTTTGGGACTCCTGAGGTTTGCTCTAGACCTCTGGAGGTTGTTTCCTTTTGGAAAACCCCCAGAACTTCCCACACTCCCCATTTGAGCATTATCTAAGGTTAAGGTTAGCTTTGGTCACCTATACAGCTGTTCTCATGCCTCCACCCTGCTGATGTGCCACACCAAGCAGCAGGAATCCCTAGACTTGTTTTCTTTGGATTTCCCTCTGCTAAGTGATTAGTTACCATCATGGCCTAAAAGTCTAGGACCACCACCAGCATAAAGTCAGTCTGTATAAATAATTGGGGCTTTCAGAACAGCCTCCTGACCTTCTAAAACCACATCTATGTGCTTGACATCTCAGAGCTATGGCAGAAAATTGTAAAACAGCACCATAATTCATGAATTGCAATGCACCTGAGTTGATGGTGAAAGACTCTGGAGCTCGTGTCCTAAAATTATTGATGGCTCCAGATGTCTTGGTACATTGGCTCTCACATTGGCACATGGTGACCTATGTCTCTAGACTAAGCCTCAAAACTGTCTACTCATGGGACAACTTCACCTATTTTCAGTTCTAATGAAGCAATAGAGCATAGGGTTGGTTGACTTCATTGTTAGACTACCTGATGCCTATGGATATGACACCATTATGGTGGTGGTAAACCTCTATAACTAGCAAGCATACTTCATCTTCACATCCACACCACCCATGGATGCTGTCAGGGAACTTCCATTTTGGGTCTATATGGACTTCTCCTTGAAGCACTTCCCTATGCTCCAGCCCACCTCTTGCGCCACTGCTTGGGACCCCTGGAGACTCACTTCAGACTTCCAGAGATCTCCAGAGGTCTTTTCCTTTTTGAAAAAGTTCCGAAACTTCTTGCACTTCCCTAAAAACTGTAAGTCGTCAGGAAAGCCAAAAACTGTAGGCAAGGGACATACCAAAAAAACCAAGGACACATCATGAGAGCAATAAACAGACGTGCCAGGCCTGCCATTACCAAGGATGATAGCACTGATTCCCAAATGAGTGGCTGTGTGATTTGATAAACAGATCATGATGAGCCACTGACTTCTGGAGCAGTGGCTGTGCCAATCTGATCATCAGATCTTGATGGCAAAACTGCTGATGTCTAGGTAATGGCTGTGCCAATTAGATCTTCGACATCACCAATCACATCAATCAATCAATCAATCAATCAATCAATCAATCAAACACCTTTGACTATATCAGCCTAATGCACTTTTTTCTCTTCACATTCCCTTCTCATCCTCTCTACAAGCCCTAGCCTTGCACAATAGCATCCCTGACTCCTAACAACTGCAGAAAGGGAAGGATGGAGAGTAAGAGAAGGACAGGACAGCCAGGACAGAGCCAGAGGAATGGTTTTAGCCAGGAAAAGGATAGACCATTCCTCTGGGATGGTCTAGTCATGCCAAGGCAGCATCAGTACCTCTGAGTAGGTGGAATCACATGTACCACACCGGGTCCATGCATATTGCTGACATGTATAAAGTGAGGGTTTCTTTGGCAACGTTGGGCAAGCAAACAGCTTGCCACAGCATGGAGTCCCCAGTGCATGGACATCTTAGGCTCAGGAGCTCGGGTTTGACCTCAGTGGTCTCATTGAGATATTTAGTTATATATTTGAATTGAATCTGGTTTATTGGCCTCCAAATTATGTGAGCAAAAATCATTCTTTAAAATCAAATCAAACTATATTATTTTGTTGACTAAAAGTGTGTGTGCATGTGACTAAGCCTGACACAACTTTTGTGATAAAGCTACTCAAAATCTAATCAGATAAGCTACTAATAAGATTTAAATCAGTTGATTTTGCATCAATGTCTATGTTTCCAACTCAGGCCCATAGTTTATGGTAGGTTCACTTGCAAGCTGTATTGGCTTGAAGCTCCATATCTCTACAACCTACCATCCACAATCTGATAGTTAGATAGAACACACAAATGAAGAGCCAGAGCAGTATCTTTGTCTGTTTTGTAACAAATGCTAAAACAACTGAGATGAGTCAAGTTTTAGTACAACAATCACACTGATTTGGCCACACAAGTCACCCTATTTGTTCTCAACATGGATGCCACCCATACATGGGCTTTGAACCTTGCTCTTGCCTATCAGAGAACAAGGCTGTGAATAACTTTGTGAATTCACTGAAAATAGTCTGAGAGGAAGCCAAGAACACATTAGCAAAAGCTAATGTAAGGGCGACCTCTAGGAGTTGTGGCTCAATCACACAACTAGCAGAGGGAAAACTGAAGTTATATTAAGCATGATAATTAATGATACAATGGTAACTACCTAGCAGAGAGAAATCTGAAGAGAACAAGTCTAAGAATCTCTGCTACTTGGTCATATCAGACATTACTACCACTTGACTCTTAAAGAAGCTATTGCTAGCTTGTCTCTTTTGTAATTGTAATTAATGCCAGATGGGCTCACTAGCATACTGCCTCTGACTGCCTGTTGGAATATGTCAGCTCCACCTAGTATACACCTGGTGAAGCTGATACCAGCTATGATGGGCTCCATTCCTAGTTGTTGCTCAGACCTTCCTCCCCCACCAGTTATATAGGGTCAGAAGGAAGAGTATAAGGTAGAAGCAATCATAGACAGCTGCATATTTTAGTGCCAATTACAGCATAAGGTCAAGTGAAAAGGCTATAGTATTGAAGACATTGTCAGGTTCTGCTGATCATGGAGGCTCAGACCACTGAGCAATTCCTTACTAGGCAAATACAATTGTCACGACCCGCTACTGACCCCCGGGACTCCAGCACTCCCAGAACCACCCCCACAACTGCCCCAGGCCCGGACCACTACCCGGCCAACTCCCCCGGCCATCACCGGCCATCACCGCCTGTCAACGCCACAGCCACCGCCACTTGCAGCACCTCCCAGCCATCAACACCGTGACCGCCACATCAGCGCCGGGTCTCGGCTATCACGTCACATCAGCGCTGGCACCACCCGTCACCCCCAACCCGCGCCGAGACCCCCCATCACGCATCATGATCACGCATCATTGCCGCCAACCTCCGCTCGCCACGCCCTGCTCCCGCTTCCCCCTCACAGCACCACCACCGCGTGTCTCTGCGCTTCCACTACAAGACCTCTGCGCGACATGTCTTGGCCTTGCCCCGTCCCACGTGGCCCCTGGGTCTCATCCCAAGCCCCGGCGCCGCGACCCGCTGCTGGAACCCGGGCCTGACCCCCGGGCCATACATACTACGTAGTATATAAGGCGCAGAGTAGTAA
>JABCKQ010026334.1:0-14299 GCA_018857305.1 Termitomyces sp. T159_Od127 | reverse complement strand
ATCCATTCCATTATAAGTTAAAAGGTGTTGTTTATTACAGTGAACATCATTTTACTAGTAGATATGTAGCAGGTAACAGAGATGTGTGGTTCCATGATGGACTTACTGGACACACGATGCTTAAAGAGTCTAATCATGTAAAGGAAATTGACATGTCAAAATGCAGGTCAAAAACAGCAACAATGGCTGTATATGTAAGAATGTGTTAGCAGGTAATACACACGCATAGACATAATCAACGTATGACATTGCATACTCGTGACCCAAAAAAATATGCTTACATAAACAGTAGCTGGAGCAGGACAGCAAAAAAGGTCAAACACAGACATCGACGCAGAAATGTATACAAAAACACTGGCTATAGCTAAACATGTATAGCTGGAACAAGAGGAGGAAAAAGATGTTTAGCAATCAATTAGAAGTAGACCTCGGATATGCCGTGCGTTGCAACGGCCCATTCTCAACGGTACCTTAGCCGAGGGAGGAAAGCGACAGAGAAGCAATACTACCTACAGATTCCGAGGGACCCGACATTGACGTCGTAAGGGCGTCTGAACTCGAATGGTAACGTGATTGTAACCGCAGCGTGTAGTCACGGCGAGGTCACACGGGATATATACTCTTCACGCAATGAGAGGACGAGTGTAAGTCCTAAAATTGGGAAGAACTGCCTAACTAGGGACACTGCGGTTTTTATAGGTAGGTAAATGAGTGGAACCTAAAAGAGTGCCTCAGCGGTAAGGGACACGATGATGTCCGAAATAAAAGGAGTGACAGAAATGGTAGTATAGGGTAGGCTTGGTCACTGCAGTGATCAAGGCTTCTTTCGTCTGATGCCGCACTCAGTATTTTTTCCGACACACCATCGTCGAGAAAACTTGAGTAAGAGAATCAACTTCTCTTCCCGTCAGGCGCAGCATGTCAGTGCCACTTACATGTCAATGCACGACCTCTCAGCATTTGCGATGGAGATATGCGCGTAGGTCCCTTCTACCATTCCACAGAATCGCCGTTTCACGTATTGGGGGCCGTTCGGAAGACTCTATCTATTCGAACCAAGTATCTTCCAGGCACCAGAATATAGACGCCGAGACTAAGCTAAAGGCGGGAATCTGCAAAGTATTTTGGCGAGGTATCAAGAAAGACCTCTGGGAGAAGATCCTGGGAAAAAATGAGGATAGGGTGCTGTCAGACTTCCAAATACTCATGCGCAGGATGCGCTCAAGTATCATGAACAATTTGAATTCAATGGTGCAGCGAATGTGGAGCTTGTCTGTAGGACCATTCCGATCGACGAGTTGAAGGTATATGGACATCCAAATGACATGCGGTGTCTTGCAACGGCTCGTAATAACAGGACATTTAGGTGACATCCACAAGTAGAAAAATTCCTGTTTTCCATTTCTGTTTGGTCCATGCCGTACGTTCTCCACGTCTCCTCTCAGTCATTCCGACATCATTGATAATTCATACTGCTTTCTAAACGGCTTCTTGTGGATATCCTTCTAGTTGACATCAACACACTTTCGCTATTAAGGTAATACCAATCAAACTTTATAAAGTTCTGGCAAAATCCGGTCCTTGCTGAAACTTCGAAGCGACCTATTTCTTCCTCCGCCGTACCCCTGTGAGCCGATAGCCAGCACAAGTGCTGAACACTTGCTCTCTGCCCATCCTTCTTCTTCCTTTAGCACCACCTGTAGGAAACGGCACCACCGTTATGTTCGCTGCGGTGTCCGCCAGAATTACCAAGGGTAATTCGTGATGTATTATGTGAAATGGTATACATAGATGGGGATAGTATACAAGTTGATGCCTATACGATCTACAATGACGGGTATACAATGCTATTATTATTATTATCTTGGTGTTCTAAATAGTTCATTTGGCAACGTATGCAGGAGAGGTGTAACGAGACTGGAAGATGAAAATAAGTTTAATTGGGGAGGCTTATGATTCGGAGGAGGCATACGATTCGGGGGCGGCATACGATTCGGGAAGGGGATGCCAATGTTTTTCGTGATTCTCCTTGAAGATGTGTGAAGGAACATTGAATACAGATACAAAAATTACAAACAGAAGGTCGGTGATGATGCAGCTGCAGACGGGAAGGAAACAAAGAACGACTTGTACGGACCGTCGGCGGGAGCTTCGGGATCTGAAGACAGGAGCGAGACCCTGTCAGGAAATCGTGACTAGTTCGAGCGGTCATCAGCTTACCGTCTGTTCGAGCGCCTCTTCCGAGTTTGGCGTTTTCATTTCTAACGGCGTCAATTGCGCATCTTATGTTGGTGACATCGGCCATAAAGCGCGCGTGGTGATCCGCAAGTACGGAGGACGCTGTAGTCAATCGGGAGATGAGGGAGGTAGTATCGAAAGGTTGCGACTTTGATAGACAACGAGAGTCTTCATGCGAGCACGGACCTAAGTCGCCTTGGGCAGGAGCGAAGAATGACCGGCTAGTGGTGACAGGCGCTATACGGCGATATACCAAGTAGACACCCAAGGCGATGTTTATGAGCACCAGAGCAAATGACACGATCAAGTTGAAAGTCATCGCATCCGAGAAGTTATGAGAGTATGACAAGCGGCGGGCGGGTTGTTCGCGTGTAAAAGATAAGAACATGGCTCAAGTATGGACTAAGTAGATAACTCGGTCATGTGACCTACAGACTGTACCTCACTGCGGTCACGCGGACCGCGCCGGTAACGCCAACTATTTTGTAACAAACTGCAGGAGGTTCGTGTTAGCGTTCTTCTTATTTGACTGAATCTCACGAGCCGTCGGTGATATCTTTGATCACCAAATGTGAGACCCGTTCGATCTTTCGAGGAAGGCAAGGCTTCATTGAAAAAGGGAAGCGGATGTGTACCCCTTTTTCTTATCCTAACCTGGTGGTATAGCGGTCTAAAGCCAAGATCAAGGTGGAAGGTGGTCCATTGGTCACAGCGGTCTGGTCTCTAATAAGCACTCGTTAACGCACGAGCACCCTTCCCATCGATTTTTGAGGCCATCAGCGAACTTTTCTCGCTTCTCTGTGCAAACTGGTTGATTATCAGCAGTTGAAAGAGGCAATTCTGATCATTAGGAAGTAAGTCAGCGCTCTGCGATCAAGAGGGGAAATGGATTTCGGGGTTTACTCTATTGCTACCCCTTTTTTGCATAGAAGAACGCGTGTATAATGTCTGTGTCTCGCAAAGACTGTTGGACTAGCCTCATTTTGGTGTTATTATATCACAAATATATCACAAATCGAGTATAATCTACTTCCCTCAGTGCCATAACCTTGTTACTCAAGATCTCTATCAGTATTCAATGCCTGCCAAAGAAAGTTCTTTTCATGGATGAATGGTTGTTTACACTACACGATGCACTTTGGTGGCTATTACTATAGGCGGTTATTGGTATGTGCCATAGCGGTCGGCTCTCAGCTATGGAAATGACTGGCAGTATGAGAGCATCGTGCACTCTGTATAACGGGTCACAGGATATAACGAGGTTGTAGAGTAAAACGAAGTTTTAGTCCTCAGTCACTCCAAAATAAGTGGTCGACTGTTTTTCTATTCACCTGTAGAGTAAAACGAAGTTTTAGTCTACAGAATGGAGTAAGTAATATGTCGAATATATATATATAAGTAAGGATATGCTCACCCTCAGTCACTCCAAAATAAGTGGTCGACTGAGGGTGCAATGTTTGTCTACCAAGAAAAATAACGCAGAAAAAAAGAACAAAGAATAGCAAATATCGGGGTGGCTTATTGCGCCCCCTTCCGTGTATGGTAACGGCTCCGGAACTATGACGTCGTCACGGTTGGCTAGTCCTCTGCTCAACAGAGGTTCATTCGAATGGGACAAGTAGTCCAACTGGTTCGTGTTTTATTCGAGGAAAAACGTTACAGTTTGACTCTATCAACTCCGCTTGTGGATAGATTAGTCGGGAACAATCTGAACAGTTCAGGAAGAGTGTGAACGTATCCTGCTGCTGAACAGGTTTATTCTCGCTTTCTCCTGTGGTTTCAAGATCCTCACTTTGAAAAATGCACTGTCCAATGGGTGACACACCTGCGGTTGTATAAAAGCCCTTGTCAATGACCCACTGGTTGCACATCTGCATACAACTCTTTTCTAATCATGCAAATGAAACTTCTCGCCTATGTTATTGTCCTCTTCGGTCTCACTCAGGCTGTTATTGGAAGTCCCGCAGAGTACATCGCCGACCGCAACACTACATCTACATCTATCGCCGATGCCGCGTATGAAAGTCACTTCTCATTCAAAACGTGTGCTGACTATTGATACAACTCCCACAGACTGGTTCGTGAAGGAACTCAGGAGACCTTTTGCGGTATCATCAATTATAGCCTATGCTGGAATGCTTCTTTTCCGGAAAGCGATCAGACTGGGCAGACGTGTCCCGAAGGACAGACCCCGGTCGCGGTGATCATGCCAAGTATTATCTTGAAAGGATGCACATGATGAAAGATATATAGTATAGGTGTGTGAGCAAAGAGTGGACCGCGTTCGAGGTGACTAAAGTAACAGATAGAATTGAGACAAATACAGAGCAAATATGTACCACCTCTCGTGCTATGCGTACCTTCCAAATTTCGAACCATTTACACCCAACACCAATATTGCTACCTTTATGCTTCCTTGCTTGCGAATAACTTTCCAACTCATGTGTTCCAGTGAATAAGCTGATTACTTTGTCTTCGTGTTTATTTAAAGGTGAATGAGTTCACATAAACTACAGGCTACTGTGAGCACGGGTGTTACAATTTGAAATCTAAGGCCTTGCTTCCCGTGTCCATGAAAATAACTATGTTTGTATGTGAGTGCCTCACCTACAGCATGGGGACATAGTAATTCCTCAAAGGGTAAAAGGAAAATGCAAGAAATCTGTTCCAAAAAAAAGCAAACTGTATGACATGTTTGAAGTCCCATCATGTATACGATTGGTTTGGAGAGAATCATAGGTCTGGGCTGATAAATTCGCAGTTGTGGACCTGAGCATGACGTATGGAAGTCCGAGAGATAACTGGCAAACAATGTTCTTACGATCTGGTTGGCACGAGATGAACATGATCTCTTCTGTTTCTCTGCCTCTCTCTTCTTGTACGTACAACTTGGCTTGCTCGGAGAAATGTAGCGAAGCTCTATTGTGCGCTGTTCTCTCTCTCACTGAGGACGAAGTCATACATACATACAAGAACAGAAAACCTCGGGAGACTATGTTGATGCAAAGATAGCGGTATTTTTAAATCAAAGAAAATCAATGAAGTATGTGTCGCGAGTACAATCCAGAGTCCCCGTAATCCAACACCTTTAAAAATAAAATCCTTCGAGAACAAGAAAAAAGAAAAGAACAAGTAAAGCTCATCTCAGACGTGGTCTTCTTCCTATCACATACACCAAGATCAGGACTGACAGGGTAATCCAACAGAGCAGAAGCTTACTAGCCGTACTTCGTAACTTGCTGCAAACGCTAATCTGAGTCCTCTACTTTGATGACTGGCCTCGGATAGGGTCCAAATGTGAGCAGTTGGATGACTTCCTCCTCCTCGATTTTGATTGTTATAAGGGACTCTGAATCGGTTTCCTCGCTTTTTAGCCTAGCGGACTGATCTTGATGAAGCGGTTCATTGTCTGCAACAGAAGAGAGCGCGTTACATAGGAACAGACAAGCCAAGAGCACCAGAGTGAACAGCATGAAGTAATTCGAGCCAGCGTGATTCCACCGTTCCAACGGTCGGACAAACTGTTGAGCGCCCTCGGTGAGAGTTGCCTGAGTACTGGAAACGACATTAGCATTTGCTGAGATGGCGCGATGGTTCTTCCTCGCTTCATCTATTACATCTCGAAGGAATGCTCGTATTTCGTTGTTGTAGTTGTCCAGGCGACAATCGAGTCCTTGAGCTTGGTCAGGTTCGACCATTCTAATGATGGCACAGGATTCTAGGGTTTCTTTCCCAAGTTCGGACTTGGCGGGTTCGAGTTGAGATGAGACAGAGTTAGCCCCAGCTCTGTAGAGGCCCATTATCATAGAGGCTCTGGAGTTCCAACCTGCAGTAGGGCGGTACGTCGAAGCACCAGCAATCGTTTGAACACAGGAATTATCGAGGACAAAGTTACCGAAAGGGCTCATCTGAGTCGTGACGAAGGCTACAACCAAGATTGCACAAAGAAAATTGATAGCTCTTTCAGACATCTTCAACTTGGTGAGCGTGCAGATCAAGGTGGATATCACATGACCCAATGCAATCTCATTGATTATGTAAAATGCCGAACTCTCTTTTACCACTTCAAAAGAAGCACAAAATCAAGATTTATTTTCATAATTATAACTTTGCAATTGGACGTTGCTGAACTTTGCGCCCCGCTGACATCATACCTCGCCATGTAAAGCAACCATGTGACGTTGTACCCAGTATATAAAGCATTTCGCGCTTTCGCCACACTTTCTCCCAGGCTCAACCACACCAACTACTTGATATGCGCAATACTTTCTTTGTTCAAGTTGTGCTTCCTCTGGCAACAGCGAGCTTCTGTGTACTGCATTGGATTTTTTCCTCTACAGACCCGCTGTCGTCGCCACAGATTCTTTTTGCAAACAAGCCATGCCGATCGGCCCAATCGTGGTTTTTCGACACTGAAACAAACAGTTGGGCTGCTAAGGATTCACCGCCACTGTCGCTGCTTGTTACACCCAAGCAGCTTGCTCATCTCAGGTATCTTCTATCACGTCCAAATGCGCGGCGTGTCCCAGAAGCACCTCACAATGAAGAGTCTCCAGGCGGATGGTCCGATTCTCTCGATGACTCAGTCGCCTCTCATGATTTCTCAACCAGTATGTCATCGCCAAATTACGTCGCTGTCGCTGCTGATTTTGCATCACCCATTCTAGCAATCAATGAAAAATTAAGCGCCTCCTTCACCTGTGTCGACGAGCTATTGGTAGACCCGGATGTACTTCTTGCCGCTGACGTTGTTGACCAGATCTCTATACATTCTCCGGACAATGGTCATTCAAACAACTCTGTCCTATGCATCCAGCGGCCACTAGGAAACACATCGATTCTCTCCGTTACTGGTCGCGCCATACAGTCCGCGGATTCTTCTACAGAGATAGACGCAAAAGCCACCGTTTCCTCTGCTGTAGCCGACAAGCATATGGAAGATTCGTTGTTGGTCAACAGCAGCCATGACACCTCTCAAGGTTCCTCTCATAGTAGGTACTTGCTTATTGTCATCACTGTCGTTCCTGATTGAAGTTTACATTGAAGGTTATGGGAGCTCGCCTGCGCTTCTCCCTACCGGCGTTGTAGACCCTGCGCACGTGCACAGCGATCCCGTCTTTGCCCCTACAAGCCAACCCATGGACACGCCGTCAGTCGCTCCTCACAATACATCTGCCGTTGGCGTCGCTAACTCGCTCCCAGGTACAGCGGTCTTGTTTCTGGTCCTCGCAGCCAGCCAATAGACACGCCGCCAGTCAGTTCAAATAACAAATCATCGGACATTGTCAATATCACCTCCACCTCAGCCACGAGCAGGGGGTCGGTCCGCTCTCTATCGGCAGAAGTTGTCAGCGATAGCAACTTGACCTTCATTACAACCATTTTTTCACCTCTAGATACTCGACATTTTGCAGCCCTTGTTAGTTTTTCGAACGCTCTTTTCTACTGCGCTTGCGCGATCCTCTTCCTCATTGTTTTGTCGTTCTTGCTTCTGCTGAAACTTCCTGTCGTACCAATACATCGGAGGGAAGATGCAGCTTCGACTTCAGTAGTCAAACCCATGCCTATGATCTTAGTTGTACGCCGGCCTGTGGATACTCCCCCTCCCCCACGTCGTCAATTGCAACGCCGTTTCTCAGAGCCCAGTATCTCATATTCGTATGCAACCTCACACACCCATTGTACTGTATCCGATGCCCAGGTTACTGAGGCACAGCCTGCCCAATCAACCCCTACTCTTGCGAACCACCTTACAGCTGAATCTCATGTTGAACATCCAGTCATTACGCCGTCACAGCCTGTCCAATCAACATCTACCCTTGCGAACCCCCTTATAGTTCAATCTCATGTTGAACAGACAGTTATCACGCCGCCACAGCCTGCCCAATCAACCTCTACTCTTTCGAACCCCCTTATAGTTCAATCTCATGTTGAACAGCCAGTTATCGCGCCATCACAGCCTGCCCAATCAACATCTACTCTTGCGAACCTCCTTACAGTTCAATCTCATGTTGAACAGACAGTTATCACGCCGTCACAGCCTGTGCAATCAACGTCTACTCTTGCGAACCACCTTACAGTTGAATCTCGTGTTGAACAGCCAGTTATTACGTCGCCACAGCCTGTCCAATCAACATCTACCCTTGCGAACCCCCTTACAGTTCAATCTCATGTTGAACAGACAGTTATCACGCCGCCACAGCCTGCCCAATCAACCTCTACTCTTTCGAACCCCCTTATAGTTCAATCTCATGTTGAACAGCCAGTTATCGCGCCATCACAGCCTGCCCAATCAACATCTACTCTTGCGAACCTCCTTACAGTTCAATCTCATGTTGAACAGACAGTTATCACGCCGTCACAGCCTGTGCAATCAACGTCTACTCTTGCGAACCCCCTTACAGTTGAATCTCATGTTGAACAGCCAGTTATTATGCCGTCATCATCTTCCTCAACTACACAGACTAGTACTACAGAATCTACAGCGGAGACATCGGTGACCGGATCACCCTTTCCCCTCAGCCCACAGTCAACCGTTTGCGTTGACAGCCCGAGTCTTGCGCAGCCTTTCACCTGTTTACCCTCCGGTTCTTTCCCAACTCCGAAAGCGGACTTCCTCACTTCTCCGTCCCGGTCTTTCGATGTATTCTATGCTGCACAAGCATCGGAAGAGGGAGGTGTCCAGCTTTCATCCAGCAATTTTACGCGCCATGGTCGAAGAAGCGAAGTTTTCAGGCGTCGCCACCAGGAGCGCAATTATGAACGGACTCGTGTACCGGGCCGGAACAGGGCGTATAGTCATTCTCGCGAAATCTATGGGGAAAGAGGTGCGTACCGTGGGCGAATAAGCCAGTCTTTAAGACGTCGGCACACTACTGGTCGCACGCAAAGGGAAATCAAAGGGTACGAGGAGCCGAGGTATGCACGGACTGCTGTACTGGTGCAGAACAGGGTCTATGATATTGACGAGGTGGAAGGTGCGTACGATGACGGCCTTGGCGATGCTAGTCCGTCGGTTCATCCATCTGCAGCAGCAAGTGAAGGGAGTTCTAGTCATGTCGGACTCGGCATTGGTGTTGAAACAGGAGGTCAGTAACGAACTTAATGCCGTCTTCCCGACAACAGCCACAGGTATCAGGGATTTTGGTCGACTCGCGTAGGTAGGGCATTGAGAGTGGAAATTGGGCATCTGGGGGAGAGGCTCTTGCCAAATTCATCGCGGTTTTCAGGCTTTATATCCCCTCGCACAGCTATGTTTTGAGATAGGACTTTACATGTATGTATTAAAGTAATTGTACAAAACGACCCTAGGTAATTTGAGAAAGGGCTACAGGCCTCCTTTCGACGTTCGCTTGTTTACCTACCTACTGACGTCCTTCCCGTTCTCCAGCTAGAAACTGTTCCACTTCATCCCAGATCTCAACCCTAAGTAATCCCATCATAAAGAAGATGAAGAAATTTAAGATTCCATTATTACGGAGTAGCGAGCTCGAGACACAAGAAGCTGCACTTCAGATTGAGCGTCGTGTACGCTAAAGCTGAAGCAGATGCTCCGCTACTGTCTTAGGTCAGGTAATTTGAGGCTTTCGCTTAGAATCCGCGTCTTCGCGTTGACATTCAGAGGCGGATAAGGGTCCACATTGGACTGAAAGCAGAAAATTCAAGGTCAGGTCTCTAAATTGTGGCGCGGTCCATTTGAAGGCCAGGGCAGAGAAAAACGTCAGAAACTGTGCTTATGTAGTTTATCATCCAATGACGAAATCATTTTTACACCCGAAGGAATCTCGAAATCGAACAGTGGTACAGATGGAGAGAACACATACTTACAGCGCGAGTGCAGGTCCATCCGCGATTATCTTCCGCATTCTGGACTTTTCCCTATTATGTCTCCTTGCATCCGCAGTTGCATGTTACAATCGTTCAAGGTTGCGTCTGATGACGAACGTAGCAAAGTAATAAGGATTATTTGGCGCTCGCTCGTCGATTGTTTCAAGTTACGTGTGTGACGTGTCCTTCGCAATGAGATCTGTGTCTTTTGCCAGAACTCGACATATAGAACAAGAGATAAAGACCTAATAACGCACAACCATGCCTGATCTACTAGAGGAATTTTCGGAGCATCACTTCATACACGACACAGGTCAACCATAGAAGATGCATGTTTTAACCATACCACGTAGGATTGAAGAAAATCTAGAACAATAATCCGATTCTCGAGCAGTTGAAAGCCGTCGTTGTCTATGAGATGTAAAATCGCATATCTAACAGGGGATAGGGAACGAGTCAGCAAATACAGATTGACTGAGACGACCTCCTTACTGTTCATGATATTCTAGACATCTTGTAGTATATATGGATATTCAAGTCGTTATATGGGTGTTTACAGCATCGCGGGGTTCGGAAAACTTCGGCCTGATCTTTCGAACTTGAGAAAGGTGTCGGCGGAGTAAGGAACGTCCTATGCAGATCTGGAAGCAGCCATATCATTGAGCCATAATAGAAACTGATCGGGAAGGTAGAACATCAAGGAGTCAGATAGGTCAGCAAACAAGGAAATTATGTGGCTTCCAGAAAAGGTTCGAAGTCCATGTCACCTGTGAAGCCGATCTGGAATCGTGGCTGCCTAGTTGTATTGCCATATGCGTAAGAGAGGTAAGGATTTCAAGCCAGGTGTTCTAGCAGTGCACAAGTCCAATTTGCTACTGCAACGACGACGTCAGCCGCTTACCCAAGTGATGAGTAACCGGTTCCGAGGTCAAGAGAACCACAAAGGTCGTCGCTTGCGTCTCTTAAGCTTCAGGTTCGGCTTACTGTGTTCTTCTGCCACTCCAACAGCACGCCACCATTATGTGGTTACCAGAATCTCCGCCACGTTCTCGTGGGTTTTTCCGCTCTGCCTTCCAAATCAATGGTTCGTCCGCCGCGAGAGAACCTACATATATATCATCTTGCGTATTTTTCAAATCCGGCCGTATTTCTGTTTTGTGATTCATTTCCAGAGTGAGCATTCTTCTCGAACAATTCAACCTCCACGCTCAGCACGAAGTCAACATCGAGTTTGTTGTGCAGAGAATATGGGAAATCTTTCGACAAGCGCCCATAAATTTCGACAACCCCGAGGATCACAAAGGCAAGTTCCCATGACCACACAGCCACCTCGCGCAAAGACCACAACTTCCTGTTTTGTACTTGCCTCGCATGGTAAACTTTGTTCTTCACAAACTCTCAGGCGCCTAACCAGTGTAACGTGGGAGATCAAATCATATGTAATGCCTCTTTTGTTGTGCATGTGCTGCGAGTGATCATCAGGGTTGATGCAATTGACCTGGTGAGAACTTTTTGTCTTTCGCCGTTTCGTAAGGCATAGAAAGGAGCGCAGGATACAACCTATGGCCAGCGGCAGTCACCCAACAAGGGGAGACCGACAAACAACTCATATGCAGAAAGCCGGGACACGTGAGAAGATCTCCGATCCCTTGTGTAACTGCCTGGCGGAGCCGAGGACCGCGACACCCATTGACCAGTTAAATCATGTCGTCGAGGTTGATGTGCATTATGATACCCACTTACGACTCTCGACTGCTGGATGGACACTAGAGGAGCTCCTCAGACAAGGCAAACGATTCCTCCCAGTCAAGCGCTTTCCTCTCAAGTCGGCCAAGAAGACAATCATCAATTTTGACGAAACTGGAGTCCCCTGTATAATATACGACCTCCATCGACACGCTAACTGGCCAGAACACTACTTTCAAGCAAGCTGGTTGAAAAAGCACGGGCCGAAGGGTATGCTGATTCGAGTCAACGTTCAACAATTCAACCGGGTTTAACTGGTTTCCCAGAAATTTCCGTTCGGAATGTCTACAATTTGGCTGACAGAACAATGCTTCTGGATGATTTCATTGAGCAGTCACGGCGCACAGCTTCAAAGTCAGCATCGTTGAAAGGTAAGGCTATCTGTCGGTCCATAGTTTTATCCTCGCTGACAGTTTCTACAGATAAAGAGAGTTTGTACAGTAAAGATGTGAAGTGCCCTGAACTATGGGAGGGACAGCTTCGAGAGGCTGAACTTATACCTTCGTTTCTTCTACCAGGAGATGACGAAGATTTATTGGTTAGTTTTCTTGTGATGTGTAATGCTCGCAATGACGGAGTCAATCTAGCCACCGCAACACGTTGATACTTTCAAGTGCCACATCGGGATCGGTGATACTTTTACCCGTTGTCACCAAGATCTCTGTGCTTCATCCGGACACGACCTGATGTGTTATACAGAAGGGAATGGATCATCATTCTGGTTCATGACTCAGGGCAAAGACGCACCAAAAGCATTGAGATACTTGGAGGATTTGAAACGAGAGAACGGCCACGAGGATCATGCTCTCACCGTCCAACAACTTGCCAAAGCGCCCTTCACCATCTATGTCGCCGAACAGAAGCTAGGAGATCTTGTTCTGATACCGCCGCGCAGTTGTCATCAAGTAGTCAACTTTGGAGGCCTCACTATTAAGACATCGTGGTCGCGAATGGTTATGAAAGGTCTTGAAGCGGCTTATTATCATGAATTGCCCATGTATCGCAGGTGATCCTCCTTCTCATCTTTTGAAATGGCGCGGTTCTAAACACTACATTCTAGAGTTTGCTGGCCGGAGAAATATCGCGTCAAATCGCTTATTTATCTGAATCTACTCAAGAGAAGGGAGGCCTTGGCTTCATTGACGTCTAAGTCGAAGGATCAGGCTTCGGTGATGCTGCAGAAGAACAAACAGCTTTTACGATCAACCGAACAATTACTTAAGTTATTCGGATCCGTTCTCTTAGAAGAATCTCCCCCGCGAAACCGCCGTCTCCACTGCCTGCAATCATCGCCCGATACCCCTGATTCCTCGAATCCATCGTCTACCATTACACTGCATTTCACGTGCAACTTCTGCGGGGCATACATCTTTCAAAGCTTCTTTGAGTGTCTCAAATGTATTCCTGGTCCGGCAAATTCAGAAAGCTCGCAAGTGGAACATGGTGAAGGTATTATCATTTGCCCTGGATGCTACGTAGAAGGCAGGAGTTGCAAATGTGGTGACATGGATCCGATCCAATGCCGTCCTTTTCAAGAACTTCTTGCTGTTTATAATCAGGTTACGGAGTCGTTGTCGAGGCTCAAGGCTAACCAGATCCTTGAGTATGACAATTCGTGAGTGAACATTTTATCTGCGTTTCTAAATGATTAATATTTGAGATACAGAATTTACAGTCCTGCGATGAGGCGAACGTTCAAAGCGGCCTGCCTACTTCAGAATATGCGCGAGAAATCTAAAGTTGGGTGTGGGCCGCCAGACATGATACCACAATCTGATAAATATTCATCTTGCAGGGGGAAGAAAGAATCTGTTCTCTTTGCCCCAGTAATGCTGGTTCTTCGTGGGTACTCCATTGCAAGAAATGTCGCAAGGGAAGATGTTTTCCGCATATCCTGATGTCGCAAAAACTTCATGCTGTTGATGCGATTTTGATCAACTCCTCCAGCTCGTTACATGAAGAGAGTGGCTTCCTTCAGAGATATAGGAAGGGTAAGGATCACCTCTTGCAAACCCAACAGTTCGGTTGCAAGCCGGATCCTACGCAACAACGTGTCTGTCTCGCGGAGCAATATCAAAGATGTCGGCCTGTCAACCCGGCTTCCGTAAAAGCTGGATGGTATGATGTTTATGTTGAGGTGCTAGCCGTGAGTAATTTTTCCAATCTATGTGACGGCTGGAAATGACACATCACAGAGCAACAAAAAACTTGACCGGGACTTTATCGACGTTTCACAAGACTCACCTTTGGAAAACGTATCGTGTCCATTATCTTCCTCAACAAATCTCGTCAGTCGTTCTCCTTTGTCGGAACTCTCGGATCTTACTGTGAGCGATGCTGCGACGCCTACGTTGAAACGTAAACGTCAAGTCTTGGATTTCGTTTCTGTACCCAACAGGCCATACAAGACCAGACGTATCTCGATCGCTGCAGGGCCTGACTCCTCCGATCTCCCAGAGGTGGTTTCAAGTGTCCAGGTATGTTGAGT
>JABCKQ010026333.1:0-14317 GCA_018857305.1 Termitomyces sp. T159_Od127 | reverse complement strand
GTGCACCAACACTTGTTCCACTCACTCACATTTCTGGGACTTGCACCTATTCCCCGGCACTTGTTCTTCACCTCCTTGGCACTCACCCACTTGCTAGTGCTACTGCCACTCTCTAACGCACCGTTCTCACCCCGCTTTGGTCTCCTATGCCTCACGCTCTACTGGTGCTCTGCATCTGTGGACATGGTGATCACCACGTAAAGTATTTGCCCAATGGACTGAGCCTCCATAGTCAGCAGAACCTGACAGGCAGGGTCCCAGAAAACAGGTTAGCGGAGGATAGCAGTAAAGGAGTTGTAAAGGTAAGCTTAGCGTAGTCGCCAAGTGTAAAGTGCCTGCCATAGTTGCAAGTCATGAGAATTCTTGGTACACTGGCATAGATCTAGTGGTGAGACAAAGGACACTGTACAAAAGTGCGCTTAGCATAAAGTAGACTTATAAGAGACTAGATTAAGCTATGAAGCCTAAGCATAAGAGGTGACGGTGAAGGTGACTTGTTATTTTGCATGCTATAAATACAGTATATATAGTAAAGTGTAGGTGAGGTTGCTGTTGGCGACCCTTGAGTTGCCAACACAGAGAACTAGTAAGTAAATAGTAGACTACAATCTATATAGGAAAATGTCTATCAGCTTTTAGCGACGCCTAACGGCGTCAGTCAAGCTGTCTGCTATGTCAAAAATGCCAAAAATAAATGTCAATATAGTGGAATGATGGCAGTTACTAGAGAATGGTGGCAATGCCGGTGAAACCTCAGGGTCAAGAAAAAAAGTTAATAAATCAGGAAATAAAGTAAATAAATCAAAAATAATGGTGAAAAATATGCCAAAGGTGGGCCACGGATTCGAACCTCAGCTTTTGAAGGGGGGTGGCCAGTCATCTATAGGGCGTGCTAACCACTAATCCATGCAGTTATGCCAGGAAAATCGTTAGTATGCCTTTTGATACAACCTGGGTCTTATCATTGCCAAAGTTGTCCAGAGGTACTGTCAAAGCACCAGTAGTTCTAGTCTTGATGGGGTTGCTGATAGGTTGAAGGCAGAGGTGGATAACAGCAAGACAAGTACTAGTGCCAGATAACTTCATAGTGAGGTCCCTCTAGTTGATGTTAAGGTTAACATTTTGTAGCCAAGGTAGCCTTAACATGATGGAGGTGAGTGGTCTCTGAGAGCTGCATGATCAAGAGACTGACTAAAAACCTTAGATCATTGTTGAGTACAATAGAACTGAAGTGTGATTTAGTGATAGGCCCAGCGGTGGTGGGCTTGTCATTCAAGAGTTGCAGTTTCAGCAGTTGGTTAGAGGGTCATGGAAGAGGTCAAGCTGGTCATTGACAAACATGCTGATAGCCTCACTGTTGATGGTAAATACTTTTGGAGAGTCACTAAGTCAAGCATCAAGGACAAACAACTGAGCGGACTTTGAGCAGAGCTGTGGAGAAGTGTGAAGGCGGTTGATGGCACTGATCAAGGTGGTAACATCAAAGAAAATGGGCTCCAGGCTGTTTAGGGTTTGCCAGTTAAGATGGAAGGTGTGTCATGACTTGCTATCAACCTCCAGGACTTAGCCCTGGCCCTAGAGCTCCAACCTCCTCAAAACAACCCCCACAACCGCCTCAGGCTCAGACCGCTACCTGACAACCACCTTGGCAACCTCTGGCCATCATCACCTGTCACCACCACCAGCCACTGCCATCCCCAGCATTCCCTTGGCCATTACCACCGTACCACCACATCAGTGCCGGCCCTGGCTATTACACCACCCATAACTGCCACATCAGCACTGGTACTGGCAACACTCAACACTTTTTCAGCCTGTGCCAAGGCCTCCATTGCACATCACAATTATGCATCACCACCAACCTGATCTCTGCATGCCACGCCCCACTTCCGCTCCTCCCTCACTGCCTGGCCATTGCATGTCTCTGTGTTCCCAGTGCAAAACCTCCACACCACGCAACATGTCTCAATCCCCAATGCCGTTCTGCACAATCCCTGAGTCTCACCCTAAGCCCTAGTGCTGCAACCTGCCACTGGAACCCAGGCCTGAGCTCTGGGGCCTACCTAATGCACAGTATATAAGTCGTAGAGTAGTAAGTAGTACTCTAGTCTTGATATTACCATAACTCCTGTATTGTTTTGTTGTATTCGTATCTATCTTGTATTCTCACATGCTCCAGTCTCTTTATTTTCACTTTGCTTCATTTCTTATCGTACTTGTCTCATATCTGCTTTGTTTGTCGCTTCTATTTGTCTTCTACTCTAATTACACTCTGCTTTACTCATCATCTCTCTGTCAACCCTAAGTTTTCTTGTCTTTTCTGTCTCTGGCCTCCAGTCTCGACTCAATCTGTTTTCCTCCCCCTTATCTTATTTCGACCTTTTCCTCTTTTGGCTTGCTTAATCTTACTTTTCTGTTCCCATTACTGGAACTCGCTAAGTCTCCACGCTTGTCATCTCATTGAACCCTGGGACTTGCTCGTGCACCAGTGCTCGCTTGTTTCACTCCCTTGTCTCCCCAGGACTCGTGACTACTCCTGGCACTCATCCTCCACCAGCCCCAGCACTCGCTTCCTCTTCCAGCATTCCTGGCAATCCTCTACTCACCTCTTCCACCCTGCTTTGGTCTCCTACGCCTCGTGCCCCTCCTACTGGTACTCTGTGTCTGTGGACACAGTGATCACCACATAAGGTATTCATCCAGTGGATTGAGCCCCCATGGTCAGCGAACTTGACAAGGTGAGTTGTTGCCAGTCAACACAAAGGTTGGTGGTGTGAAGCCAGAGAAGTCCTAGGATGAGGAGGGCAGAAGCATGCAGACAGGTTATGAGCAACCAAAGGTCTTGCTGCTGACCATTGACAAAGATGAGGGTGGTCTGCACATAGTGGATGATGTCATTGGCAGAAGTGGTGCTGCTGTCAAAGAGTGTGAGGTGGGTGAGGATGGGTAGTCTCTGAGGCATTGCAGCTAGAGATTCATTGATGAAGTTGTTGGTGGCACTGCTGTTGACCAGGGTGTTGATAGGAGCAGAGGAGGAGGAGAAGGTGGTGTGGAAAAGCAGAGTTTGAGAGGATTAGGAGGGGAGAAAAGCTGAGAGCTGTCTATGAATAGAGCTGTTGTGTGGAGGTATGTAGCTGAGGCAGAGAAGATATTTAGATCTGGTTTGCAATTTAGTGCATCTTCTGGATCTAAACTGCTGGATTCAGTCTTTACCATCAATGGTCCAGACAGCTTGTTCTACAGCCTAGTATTTAGAGCATTATTGATGAAATGACCTTGCTCACTGCACAAGATACATGCTCTCTCATGCTATCACTGCTTCTATGTCTCCTCTAGCACATCAATCCAAGGCCAGTTCCTAAATGTATTGGTGCACAAGGCCTCCTCATTGTCCATGAAGTCCAAGCATTGTGGGAGTTCTGTAGTGTGTCATTGTCAGTTTGGTTGGGGTTCAAGGTTTCATAGATGTTGGTAGAGTTGAGTTGTGCTGGAAGGCAGAGTCCTAGAAGTTGATTGGCATTGGTGGGTCCTTGTCCAAGGGGCTGTTGTGTGGTGGAGTTGGAAGGTGGTGCAGTGCCAAAGGTTTAATTGCTAGCAGCAGCCCTAGTCTGCTAGTTGGAGTTCTCAGAGGAATTCTAGGATGCCCAAGGTGCCAAGTACTCGCTGTGGTTCTTCTAATACTGTTGGTTGATCTGAGTAACAAGAGCCTTGTAACCATTGTAGTTGGGTTGCTTGAGGGCAAGGCAGAGAACATCCTTGATGCATTGAGGAAGTGTGCAGAAAAGCGCAAACCAGAGGGTGTTGTGGCTCCAGCTGGTCTCATAGGCCTCTTTTTTAAAGTGAACAATGAAGGTTGTGAACCTTTTGTTATTGTGCATCCAGAAATTGAAGAGGTTCTCTTTGGCTTCTACTATAGTGTCAAACATTAAACTTACACAAAAACTCCTGTGCAAATGCCTGCCAGTTTGATAGCACTGGGCTGTTGAGGTTGAACCAAAGCAACACCATGTAATGATTGAAGGTGATGCCCTGTAGATACAAGGTGGTAAATGCAATGTGTGAGCTCTCAAGTTGGAAAGTAAGGGGCTTAGCTTAGAACATAGTAAAACACTGCATAAGGAAGACTCTCCATTTGCAAGGGTTGCAGCCATGAAAGGCTTCTAGCTTCTGGACATTGAGCTTGCCTTTGTGGGTCAGCATGTTGCAGATGTTGTTTTGAGGGCCTGGATTGCAAAGTGGAGGTGCTGTATAGTAGTAGTAGTAGTAGTAGTAGTAGTAGTAGTAGTAATTACCTCCACTATGCTATGGAGAGAAGGCATCCATTGCAGGGCCTCAGCTGTTAGGATTGAGAAAAGGGTAATCAAGATGCACTAAGGCCTGCAAGTTGGCAAGAGGTTGAGAGATTGTTACAAGGGTTGTGGAGTGTTGGTGCATTGCTGCATGGCTGATGCAGGCCAAGATGGGGGGACAATTGTGTTGGGACTGTGAGGTAGGAACTCCACTCAGAGGGGCTGGTCCACTACTGGGAGCCTCAGGCTTATTGATGTAGAAGAGAGTGTGAGTGAAGCAATGTTGTTTTTGGCAAGCAGTGATAACACCTGAAATTGTTCCTAGTGGTTGTCAGGTTCCGCTGACTACAGGGGCTTAATCAACTGGGTGAATCTGTCAGGTTCCGCTGACCATGGGGGCTCAGTCTACTGGGTGAACCACCTTACGTGATGATCACCGTGTACACTAACACAGAGCACCAGGAGGAGTATGAGGCGTAGGAGACCAAAGCGGGGTGGGGGCAGTGTGTGGGGGAGGGCTAGTAGCGCCGGTGAGTGAGACAAGTGCTGGAAAAGGTGGAGGACAAGTGCCGGGGGTTGGCGCAAGTCCCAGGGGTGCAAGAGGATGAGACGAGCGAGCGCCGGTGGGCGAGCGAGTCCCGGGGATCAAGAGATAATCAGACACGGGGACTTAGCGAGTCCCAGGGATGGAAACAGAACCAAGGAAGTCGGATAACCAAAACCAAAAGGAGAAAGAGTTGAGATAAGATAACAGGAGATGGAAATGATTAAGTTGAAAAGAGGAGCCGGGAACGGAGAATCAAGAGAACTTAGAGTGGAGAAGAGAAAGGAGAACAACGAGAATAGATTGGAAGTACGAGATGAGTGGAGACGAGACAGAGAGACGAAACGAGACGAGTACAACGAGGAAAGAAGCAAGTAAAGATAATGAGACCGGGACGCACAAGAAACGAAACAGAGACGAAGACACAACAAACAAGACAGGTTATGGTAATATCAAGACTAGAGTACCTACTTACTACTCTACGACTTATATACTACGCAGTATGTATGGCCCGGGTTCCAGCAGCAGGTCGCGGCACCGGGGCTTGGGGTGAGACTCGGGGGCTGCGCA
Source organism: Termitomyces sp. T159_Od127 (assembly GCA_018857305.1). NCBI lineage: Eukaryota > Fungi > Basidiomycota > Agaricomycetes > Agaricales > Lyophyllaceae > Termitomyces > Termitomyces sp. T159_Od127. Next base: position 8,914 of record JABCKQ010026333.1, on the reverse strand, counting down.
GGGCAGAGCGAGATTAAGACATGTTGCGCGGTGCGGAGGTCTTGCACTGGAAGCGCAGAGACATGCGGTGGTGGGGCAGTGAGGAGGGAGCGGGAGCGGGGCATGGCGTGCGGAGGTCGGCAGCAGTGATGCGCGATCATGATGCATGATGGGAGTCTCAGCGTGGGCTGGGGGTGACGGGTGGTGCCGGCACTGGTGTGGCGTGATAGCCGAGACCCAGCGCTGATGTGGCGATCACGGCGGTGATGGCCAGGGGATGCCGTGAGTGGCGGTGGCTGTGGTGGCAACAGGCAGTGATGGGCGGTGATGGCCAGGGATGCCGCAGGTGGCGGTGGCTGATAGCGTTGACGAGCGGTGATGGCCGGTGATGGCTGGGGGAGTTGGCCAGGTAGCGGTCCAGGCCCAGGGCAGTCATGGGGGTGGTTTTGGGAGGGTAGGAGTCCCAGGGCCGGGGCTGAGTCCTGGAGGTCGGTAGCAGGTCGTGACAGAATCCTTACATGGTGCACACAATGTTCACAAACACAGTGGTACTGTCAAGAGTGCAAGGTGCAGGAGACCAGGGCAGGGCCAGGGATGTAAGCAGTGGTGGAGCTAGAGATCACTGGTTATGCTGGGGCAGAAATGTGAGTGCAGGAGATGAGGAAAGGGGGTGGAAGACAAGTGCTGGGTCAGGTGTGAGTCTTGAAGATGCAAGAGGGAGGGTGAAGTGAGTGCCAGTGCATGAGTGAGTTCTGGGGCTGGTGGGTAGATAGCTAGGGTGAGTAAGAGGACTAAGCAAGTCCTGGAATCACAGGTGGGAGGTGCAGAGATCTAAGTGAGCCAAAAAAGGAAAAAGTCAAGATGAGATAGAGGAAAGGAGAAATAGAGTAAGTCGAGATGAAGGTGAGAGACAAGAGAGTAGAGATGGAACTTAAGAGGCTTGAGGTGGAGAGAAAGAGAAGAAGCAGAGATAGATTCAGAGTATGAGACAAGTAGAGACAAGAGAAAGCAAGATAATACGAGACAAGTACAAATACAAAAAGAGATCGAGTCAAAAATGAAAACCAAAGCATGCAAGACTAAAGAGACAGAGATGAAACACAACACTAGGGATGAAAGATATGGCAATATCAAGACTAAAGTACTAGTAGATACTCTATAACTTATATACTGTATAGTACATAGGCCTTGGAGTTCAGGTCCAGGTCCTGGTAACAAGTCATGGCACCAGGGCTTAAGATGAAGCCTGAGGATTGTGCAAGGCAGTGGCAGTGAATGATGCATGTTGTGCAGTGCAAAGGAAGCTCTTCAAAGAAAGGTCTTGCTTTGGGAGTTTGAGGCATGGAATGGTGGCAGAGTGAGGAGGTGAGCAGAAGAGGGGTGTGGCATGTGGACGTCAGACCAATGGTGATGCATGGTCATGATGTGTGATGGGCGTCTCAGTGGTAGCCAGGGAGGCCTCAGTATGGACTGGGAGAAGCATTAGGGGTTGCCAGTGCCAGTGCTGATGTGGCAGCTGTGAATGGAAGAAGCATCAGAGATAACCAACGCTGGTGCTGATGTAGTGGTCTTGAGTAGTGATGGCTGGAGGGTGCCAGGGGTGGTGGTGGCTGGTGGTGTTGATGAGCAGTGATGGCTGAGGCTGCTGAGATGGCTATTTGGTTAGCAGTCTAGGCCCAGGACAGTTGTGGGGGTCAGTTTGGAGAGGTTGGAGTCCCAGGGCCAGAGCTAAGTGCTGAGAATTGGTAGCAGGTTGTGACAGTGGTATAGGGGTAGGCAAACACAAGGTGAATAGCGTTAGGCTTGCTAGTTGAGGAGAGCCAGGCAGGGTTCTAGAAGACATATTAGTAGAGGGCAGTGGTAAGAAAGTGAGAAGGTGATGCTTAGCATAGTTGCCAAGCACTAGAGGCCTGCTGCAGTTGCAAGGCACATAGTAAACTAGAACACCAGTGTACTTCTAGTGGCAAGACAAAGCGCTAATGATGGCGCCTTGGTGTAAAGTAAGCTGAGGACAAACTAAATTGAGCTCTGAAGCCCAAGCATAAAATATAAAGAGTGAAGGTTACTTGTTATTTGCAGTGTATAAATACAGTATATATACTAAGTTGTAAGCAAAGTCACTGTTGGTGACCAAAGGTTGCCAAAGTGGCAAACTTGGTAAGTAAACAATGACCAACGATCTTTTATATAGAAAAATGTCCATCAGACCTTGGCGACACCTAGCAGCACCAATCAAGCTGTCTGTCATGTCAAGATGTCAAAAAGTAGGTATGAAATCACCAACTGTCAGTGTCATCAGAATGATGACAGTCACTGTCACGATCTGCTACCAATCCCTGGCACTATGCCCCACTCCAGAATTCCAACCTTCTCAAACCAGACCCCATGACTGTCCCAGGCCTGGACTGCTACCTGACCAGCCACCTCAGCAGCCCTGGCTATCATCACTCATCCACACCACCAGCCACCACCACCACTGACACTCACCGGCCATCACCACCCAAGACTGCCACATCAGTGCTGATCTTGGCTATCTTTGATGCTTCTTCCAACTGCAGCTGCCACATTAGCACTGGCGCTAGCGCTTTTCCCAGTCTGTACTAAGGCCTCCTTGGCTACCACTAAGATGCCCATCACGCATCACAACCATGCATCACTGCTGGTCCAACGTCTGCACGCCATGCTCTTCTCCTGCTTGCCTCCTCACTTTGCTGCCATTCCATGCCTCTGCACTTCTAAAGCAAGACCTTCCTTTGAAGAGCTTCCTTTGAGCTGCACAACATGCATCGTTTACCACTGCTGCCTTGCACAATCTCCAGGCTTCACCTTAAGCCCTAGCACCAGAACTCGTCACTGAGACTCAGACCTGAACTCCAGGGCCTATGTACCATACAGTATATAAGTTGTAGAGCATCTACTAGTACTTTAGTCTTGATATTGCCATATGCCTTGTTTCTAGTTTTGTGTTTCTTCTCTGCCTCTTTAGTCTCATGTGCCTTGGTTTCCATTTTTCTGACTTACTTCTTTTTGTATTGTACTCATCTTGTATCATCTTGTTTTCACTTGTCTTACTTGTCTTGTATTCTCAATCTATCTCTGCTTCACCTCTCTTCCTTTGCTTCTACTCTTTCATCTCTTGCTTTTGTCTCAACTTGTTCCGTTTCTCTTATCTTGATTCTTTCCTCTTTTGGCTCACTTAGAACTCCATGCCTCCCACCTTTGATCCTGGGACTCACTAAGCCCCTTACTCACTCTGGCTATCTACTCACCAGCTTCAGGACTCACTTGCACACCAGCGCTTGCTCTTACCTTTCCTCTTGCATCTCCAGGACTCACGCTTGACCTGGCACTCTCCTTTCACTCTCCTTCCTCAACCCAGCATTCACATTTCTGCCCTGGCAAAATTGGCAATCCCTTGCTCCCCCGCTGCTCGCATTCCTGCCCCCACCTTGGTCTCCTATGCCCCACGCTCTTGATGGTACTGCTGTGTTTGTGGATATCATGTGTGCCATGTAAGGACTTGCCCAGTGGACTGAGCCTCCATGATCAGCAGAAGCTGACATAATATCAAGACTCCTTCCTTACCCTCTCGCTTATTATGGCTATTTACACACACATCTACCAGCTTGCCAGCTATCAGACCAATGCTTATAGAAGACCCATGCCTGAAAACTACTATGCTATGAGTACCCCACAGCCCCTGTATCCAGCTCCCCCAATTGAGCATTATCCCACTCTTGTCCCTAGATATTGGGCCCCAGATCAGAACCAGGTATCCTATGGCCCCTCTATCAGTCAAGGTATTCCTCAGGACTGGCAACACAACTCCCTGCAAGCAATGGGAGAAACCCATCAACAAGTCCTACTCAGAGGTATGTCAGAAACACCACCCAGCACTTAGGCACACGCCGCACTGCCTTCTTCACTCCAGGCCAGTACTATGCCCAGCCTGCCTCTGCCTTGCCTTTGCCCTCTTAAGAATACCCTGAGACCTATTACCTTCCCCAGCCTTGACCTTCTGTGGTGCCCTCCATCCACACAGCTCCCTCTCTCCTTGACCACCAATGAGTTGAAGCTTACATCCAATAGCATGACAAGGTCCTCCACTTTCTTTGCACATCCTTGGTGGAGTTTGCAAAATGTACTCACACCCTCCTCATCAGCTTAGGACATCACAATCTCTCTGAAACCCTAGAGCAATGGGCTGATCACCTTCTTAAATTTCATGAGCTCTATCAACACAGAGCCCTCCCTGAAAGTGCTTGGAACATGCTTCAGGTGGATCTCAATCTCCAGGACAAACTGTGCACCCTGGTGGATGAAGTCCACACAAGCCCAACTCTCCAGCGCTTTGAGGACCCTGTGGATCCTGTGCACTTGTTCCAAGTGACCTTGCTCACCGCACAAGATGCATGCCCCCTCACATTGTCATCACTCCTGTATCTTCTCCAGCACATCAATTCAAGGCTGATTCCTAAACCTACTTGCGCATAGGGCCTCTTCATCATCCATGTTGTCAGGGGTGTCATGGAGGTCTTGGAGCAGGTTGTTGTCAGCCTGATTGAGGTCCAGGGTTTCCTGCATATTGGTGGCGTTGAGCTGTGCTTGAATGCAGGGTCTCAGTGGTTGATTGGCATTGGTCAGTCCTTGTCTGAGGGGCAATCATGTGGTGAGATTGGGAGTCGGTGCAGTGCCAGTGGTCTGGTTGCTGTGGCAGCCCTAGTTTGCCAGTTGAAGTTCCCAGAGGAGTTTTAAGGCACTCAAAGTGCCAAGTATTCACTGTGATCCTCCCAATACCGCTAGTCAATCTGGGTGACAAGAGCCTTGTAACCATCATAGCTGAGCTGCTTGGAGACGAGGCAGAGACCATCCTTGATGCATTGGAGCAGGGTGCAGTGGAGAGCAAACCAAAGAGTGTTGTAGTTCCAGCCAGTCTCATTGGCCTCCTTCTCAAAGCAGACAATGAAGGTGGTAAATCACTCATTGTTGCACATCCAGAGATTGAAGAGGTTTTTCTCAGCCTCCGCTACAATGTCAAACACTCTAAACTTACTGGAGAACTCTTGTGTGAATGCCTGCCAATTGGACAATACCAGGCTGTTGGGGTTGAACTAGAGCAGTGCTGTGTAATAGTTAAAGGCGATGCTCTGTAGGTACAAGGCAGCAAAGGCAATACATGAGCTCTCAAGTTGAAAAGTGAGGGGCTTAGCTTGGAACATTGTGAGACACTGAGTAAGGAAGGTTCTTCACTTGTGGGGGTCATGGCCATGGAAGGGTGCAGGCTTTTGGATGGTGAGCTTGCCTTCACATGTCAGCGCATTGCAGATGTTGTCTTGGGGGTTGGAGTTGTGGAGCAGAGGTGCTGCATTGTAGTAGTAATAATAGTGGTTACTCCTGCCATGCTGTGGGGGAAAAGTGTCCATTGTGGGGCCCCAGCCATTAGGAGGTCCACTATTAAGAGGGCCACCACCAGAAGATCGTCCACCATTGTTTCTTGGAGGCAGTCTTTGAGCCCACTGGAGAGTGGCAGTCCTTTAGGGGGTGGTAGTCCAGTGTTGGCGTTGAAAAAGCAGCCAAGCAGTCCCAGAGGAGTGGGGGGTCACAATGGTCCTTGGAAAAGAGGTGGTCAAGGTGCATTGGGGGTCACAAGTTGGCGAAAGGGTGGTGGGTTATTGTGGGGAGGAGGTGCATTGCTGCAGAGATGGCACAAGTCAATATGAGTGTCAAGTTCCGCTGACCACGGGGGCTCAGTCACTGGGTGAATACCTTACATGGTGATCACCATGTACACAGATGCAGAGCACTGGTAGGGCACGAGGCATAGGAGACCAAAGCGGGGCGGGCGGTATGTAGGGGAGGGCCAGTAGCACCAGCGAGTGGGCGAGTGCCGAGGAGGGTGGAGGACGAATGCTGGGGGTTGGCGTGAGTCCCAGGAGTACAAGAGGATGAGACGAGCGAGCGCCAGTGAGCAAGCAAGTCCTGGAGTTCAAAAAGGTAACAGGCACAGGGACTTAGCGAGTCCCAGAGATGGAAACAGAGTCAGGGAAACTAAGCGGCCAAAAGGGGAAAGAGTCGAGATAAGATAAGGGGAGATGGAACAGATTAAGTTGAGAAGAGGGGCTGAGAACAGAAGAACCAAGAAAACTTAGAGTAGAAAGGGAGAGGAGAGCAAAATAGAATAGATTAGAGGACGAGGCGAGTAGAGACGAGATAGAGAGACGATATGAGACAAGTACAATAAGAAAAAGAAGCAAGTGGAAATGATGAGACCAGGATGCACGAGAAAACGAGACAGAGACGAGAACACAGCAAAACAATACAGGGCTACAGTAATATCAAGACTAGAGTACTACTTACTACTCTACGACTTATATACTACACAGTATGTAGGGCCTGGGGCTCAGGCCCAGGTTCCAGTGGCGGGTCGCGGCGCCGGGGCTTGGGGTGAGACCTGGGGGCCGCATGGGGTGGGGCAAGGTTGAGACATGTCGCGCGGTGCAGAGGTCTTGCACTGGAAATGCAGAGACACACAGTGGTGGGGCAGTGAGGAAGGAGCGGGAGCAGGGTGTGGCATGCAGAGGTTGGGTGGCAGTGATGCGTGATTGTGATGCGTGATGGGGTTGACAGGTGGTGCTGGTGCTGATGTGGCAGCTATGGGTGGTGTGATAGCCAAGACCGGCACTGATGTGGCGGTCACAGCAGTGATGGCTGGGGATGCCGCAAGTGGCAGTGGCTGTGGCAGTGATGGCCAGTGATGGCCAGTGATGGCCGGGGATGCCACAGGTGGCAGTGGCTGGTGGTGGTGACAGGCGGTGATGGCCGGTGATGGCCAGGGGCTGCCGAGGGAGTTGGCCATGTAGCAGTCTGGGCCTGGGGTGGTCGTGGGGGTCGTTTTGGGAGGGTTGGAGTCCCAAGGCCAGGGCTGAGTCCCGGGGGTCAGTAGCAGGTCGTGACAGTGATGGCCATCGGATGTAATGGCATAGCTGTTGAGGTTGGGGCTTGATAAATGGTTTGCTCAGCTGTCTACGGCCTAATCAGCCTGTGGCAGGTCTGTCACCAGAACACCCATGCTGTCACATACCGTCATGAGTTCCAGATCTTGGGATCAATCTCCAAAGAATACAATCTGGGTGCAGGGGGGGTCTGTCGTGAGGTCCTTACCGGAAGTTTGGGAAGAGGGAGGAGCTGGAGCTGGGCATATGGGCTACTAAGTCCTACACCTACTAGGCACCAGCAAGCATTGCTGAAAGTAGCAGAGGTTAGAAATTGGGACGGCATGTTAGTGGCAGATGGGCTGGGAACTTAATGTGGTAATTACCACACCTCGCTGTACTGCAGGGTCTAGGACAGAATAGCTCAGAATGTATATCGGCTAAAAATAGGCCTTAAAGAAAATAAAAACAGATCAATCAATCACATGTTGCTAACTTTGATTACCCTCCTCACAGCTCCTAGTTTCACTGACAGCTTAGACTCAGTGGCTGTTTTCGCTTTGTTGGGAGCAACAGAGTCACTGCATAATGTGGTAGTACAAGCAGTGGCCGGCATAATTCTTCAGACAGGCATTGACTTGAAAGTGTGTCACATTTCAGGGAAGGACAACATTAAGGCCGACTTAATGTCTTGACTACCTACTAATCAACAAATACAAGCAGAAGTTCAGATCAAACCACATCTGCCAATCCAAGCCCCCTAAAAAACTTTTGCTGACATGATGAAGGGGGTGCTTTTAAGGGCATTGGGTGGGCTGTCGAACAGCCATACGATGACCTGCCCCCCAATGAGATTGGAAGATCTCAATGCCCTCACCTATCACCTTCAGATTCACACAATAGAAAAATCAACAGTGAGTGGCTACGTTACTGGAGCACAAGACTACATGAAATTTTGTATCAACCACAACATTCCTCTCAAACCTACCCCTCAGACTCTATCCCACTACATTGCGTATACTTCCAGATTCATCTCATCCAGCCCAAAATGTCTTACCAGGCTCAGGCACTTCATCAGAGATTTCTACCCAGACTTCAACATAATTCGGGCTACCATCAGAGGTTCAAAGCTGCATCTTCATCACCTGGCAGAGTTCCTGAAGGCAGCACGGCGCTCAGGAGATTATGACAATCTTCTAATTGCAACAATGATGTCGTGCTGTTTGTACGCATGCCATAGATCGGGGGAGCTCATCATCAAGACGTCAAAGGACAAGATCAATTGGCAGAAGATAATTAAAAGATTATCATTGACCTTTTCACCAGGATATGCCGGGTACCACCTCCCATACCATAAGGCTGATTCTTTCTTTCACAGCATAGATATATTATTCTCGCATCAGGACACAGCGGATCCAGTGTCACTTCTTCGGTGATACGCAGAGAACAGGGACAAGATTCATAGGCTACGTCTCACGCTGTTCATTAAACAAGACGGCTCGCCGCCAACTAGATCATGGTTTGAAGCTAAACTATTTGCTTTTGTGGATAGATCATTTTGGGGACATTCAGCACGAGCATGAGGCGTGACTTACTATGCATCCTTGGGTATCTCAGAAGATATCATCAAGGGCCTGAGTCGTTGGTCGTCCTCAGCATGGACGACATACATGCGCGGAAACCCATGCTTCAGGATGGCGTTACAGTTCATCTTCTTCACCACCTCCATCCCCACCTCACTCCTTCTCAGCCATAACTTATAGCCGTATAGTGCCGCCTCATTAGAACGGATCGAGATAACGGATCACCTCTCCCTCTCTTGGAGGGGTGACTGATAACGGCTAAAAGAATCATTCAGCTTCAAGGAAGACACCACACCAGTCAACAGCATACAATCAGAGCGTGCAGAGGGAGATAAGACGCGCAGAATCCTTGAGCACTTTGACATTGTTCTTGAATACAGGGCGGTCCGGGAGGTTGGTATTGTATGTTCATTAAAATCT
>JABCKQ010026332.1:0-14324 GCA_018857305.1 Termitomyces sp. T159_Od127 | reverse complement strand
GGTGCCGCGAGTGGCGGTGGCTGTGGCGTTGACGGGCGGTGATGGCCAGTGATGGCCAGGGGAGTTGGCCGGGTAGCGGTCCGGACCCGGGGCGGCTGTGGGGGTGGCTTTGGGAGCACTGGAGTCCCGGGGCCGGGGCTAAGTCCCGGGGGTCGGTAGCGGGTCGTGACACCTATTGCTTGAATGATTTGCCGCTCTTCAGGTTCCATGATATGTAAAGCTACATCACAATACCTGTAACCATATATATATATATATGACAGCCCACCAACAGGCTTGCACAATCATGTTTGATATTCTTAATATGGTTCATTAATGGATGACTTAAAGTAGACTGTTGGTGACTGAAGACCATCATACCTCTTAAACATTCCACATCATTCCAAGATCTACTTGTTTTGGGAACATTTATCTCACATTCATGATACAAATATAGTATGGGGAGGTACACAGGTAATTCTCAATGAGGAGAAATGGAGAATGGAAATGATGGCAGGAAGCAGAGTTGTGTAATTATGTGGACTCCTTGAGACACTGATAATACTGATGTAACTGTCAAAAACTTTTTACAGTCCGAGAATTGAGCAACCCAAAGGACACTGGACTGCTGAAACATACTTCCCTTGGCCTGAACCCAAACTGCACCGAAGTTCCACTTCCGCCGATGTTCTTGAGGGTCCTCTGCATGTGCAGAAGACCATGTTGAGCGTAGCTCCACCTTTGGGAGTGGGATCAGCCTTCAGCTGATGCTGGTATGATTCTGATGACAATAAGGCATAGACATTAAGATCTTTGCATCCCGGGAAAGCGCTTCATCACAGGTGCCACGCTGATATTCTGTTCTTTAGGTTTTTTCCGTCGCCCTGAAGGACAAGCTAAGGAGCTAGTGATCGGAATGTATCTGTCGGTGACTTGTATCTCCGATTCGGACTCTGCCGTAGCACTGGCGAATGTCCGATCTTCTGCATCCTCTTGACACATCATATCTCAATCTCAGTATTTCTTACTTCAACACACAGACGGTAACATATTTTCGAATCAAGAAAAACACTATGGATTCTACGTAAGGAAGAAAAGTCTGGCTAGATAATCCAGGCCTACCGATCACTGTTTATCCGGCGTTTCAACGTTCAACATTCAACTCCCGTCCAGGAGCGCATGGAGCGCAGATACCAAAACTATTTTTGGTTTTTTAAGTGTTGTTGACTCAGTACCCACTGTCCTGACCAAACCGAGATCAGTTGTCCCCGAAGCACCTTCCGGTTGTACGTCGCTCAGACTCGACGTCTCGTTCGGGAACGCCTGTTCTATCGTTTCGTGATTGAACCTTTCTTCGGGGTAAACCATCTTCATTTTCAGCTCGCCCGATGTCATGTCTTGGCTAATTGCCTGATGGAGGCGCAACGATGAAGCGGAAAGATGTTCTATACGTTCTTTGAACTTTTCTAGGAAGTCGCGATATTCTGGAATATGGCTTGGCCAACCAGCGAGGGACAGAACATCTTGAGCTCGCCGATAGAAGTATGCATTTACCTTGGCTTGATTCTCTTGGTAGTCGGTCTGAGCTCGAGTCAGCGCTCGCCACCTTCCAACGACCGATTGGATCTCTGTAGTGTGAGTTTGAATATAGTTTTATCTATGACTACCGACGGGCGAGAGATGACTGACCGGTTCTTTTCAAAGATGTATATATTTCAAACAGCAAATCTTCTCCTGTCCACTTTCCGGGCCGCCACGATTCAATGACGACATAACAAGTCTCGGCGAGGCAGAATTGGAGTGCTAATTGAACAGACATTTGATTGATCGATGGCCCTTCACTTTCCAGATAGTGCATCAACGCCTTTCCCAGTGCTCTCCGATTGAAATTCCTTTCGTTGACATGAATAGTACCTTCCGGCTCTTTCTCTCTGCTCAACTCTCCCAATGCATCGGCTATTGATGCGGATGTTTGCAATATCTCGGCATTGAGGGTATCAACCATGTTAACCACATCCACTTCTGACATCGCTTCCGTCTTCGTCAAAAATTTGTTCGCGCCATGGAGCTCCGAAGCGGTCTCTCTGAGTACACGTGCAGTTTTCCTTCTGCGGCTCTCCGTCTCTCGAAGCTGACCTTTCGCCGCCTCAAGCTCTTCAGTGAGACTCCTGACCTGCGCACTCAATTCCTCATTCCTCGTATCCGCGGCCTCCAGCTTCTCTATTGTTTTACTCAATAATTTCGCAATGCTCTTTTTCTCTCCTATGCAATCGGAAAGTCTCTTTTCTAAATCGGAGCGTATCTGCCGATCAGGAAGTATATGGGCATTGAACGTGCGCCTGCTGTCGTACGATGGGGTAGGGTCCTGTGTCGTGTATCTGCGCTCGGCGTTGTCCATAGAAGATCGTCGCTGATGAGATCCTGCATTTGCGGTTCCAGCGGACGGATTACTGTTGCCGAGTTGCTGAGAGTTTGTAGATGAGGTATGATATCTATCAGTACCGTCTTTCCATGACTCCTCCACCCGTTTTGGCGTTTCGTTGTCGTGAACCGCTGGTGATTTAGGTAGATCGCTCAACGTCGTCACTTTTGGATATCTACCCTGCCTATCACCAGCGATACGATCGCCTTCCTTATCCGGTTGTTGTCTCTTTGATTCATTTATCAGCCATACCTCAAACTTTCGTAGCCCCCGAGATCTGTCATCGCTCTGTGTTTGTGTCCTTGACTGCGTCTGCGTTCGAGACATGATGGAGCGAAGAGAAAGCGTGGCGAGTAAGACCTACAGCCGCAGCAAGGAAGCCACGGCCGAGCTTCCATTTCACACCTTTCTAAAAACGTGCCATGGCCTCGTGTATCGAGTATATCAGTCGGCGCTTATCCCTTGCATTGATTTGCTGCACTCCTTACTGCATCCGCATTGTCCTACTCAACGTAACACATGGCGTCCACTCGTTCCGCGTACAAGGGCCCCTCGCGAAGACTCGTTCTGGCGTTTGACGTCGGGACGACGTTCAGCGGAATCTCTTACAGGTATTTGACTCGTCTAAGACTAGAAAGGCGAGATGATCTACGTATCTTGCCAGCATACTCGATCCCGGACAGGTGCCTGAAATAAGGAGCGTAATGAGGTCTGGACACGTTACCCATCTGTACGAGTCGGATTGAATCTTGCACACCTAGATATCCCGCCCAGGTTGCAGGCGACGCTAAGATACCGACTGTCATCTACTACGATGCGCAAGGCACTGTCCGTGCTGTTGGTGCAGAAGCAATGAGGGAAGGACTGCACGAACTCGTGGAAGACGAGGGATGGATAAAGCTAGAATGGTGTGTTACATTTGTGCTTCTCGATCTGTAAACGTCGACGACTCGCTTAGGTTCAAGTTACACATGAGGCCCGCGAGCATGGTCAATAGTGACATAGATCCACTCACACCGCTTCCAGCAGGCAAGTCGGTAGTGGGAGTGTTTGCAGACTTCATACGATATCTCTACGACTGCGCAAAGGAATACATAGCCAAAACACACCTCAGTGGACGTGATCTGTGGAGATCTGTCGAAAGCAAGATAGAGTTCATTCTGGCGCACCCAAATGGTTGGGAAGGGACGCAGCAGGGACAGATGCGTGAGGCAGCTGTACTTGCTGGCCTCATTCCTGATACATTGGAAGGGCATGCTCGTGTACAATTTGTGCCGGAGGGAGAAGCAAGCCTGCATTTCTGTGTGCAGAGCGGGCTTACTGTGGAGCCGTTAAAGGCAAGAATTGCGCACAATGGTCGATGTGAAGGTGTCCTCATGATCATTTGACAGAAAGGAGAAGGTATACTGATCGTCGATGCAGGAGGAGGGACGATCGATCTCAGTGCATACGGGCAACGAGCTGGTTCAAAGGGCCAGGAGTTTGAGGAAATATCCGCGCCCAAGTGTGAGTGTGAGGCAGATTGACCATGTGTATTGAGGCAACTAATTTCTCGTTAGGTCACCTCCAAGGTTCAGTCTTTGTTACACGACGCGCAAGAGTCTTCTTCGAGAGTAAGCTACTGGATCAAATGCGGTGAGAAGATTGAAGACTGATTAAGGTTTTGTTAGATCTTCTCCGTGGGTCAAAGTTCATGGAAGATGTCGACGCTATCACTCAACACTTCGATCGAAATTCAAAGCTCACCTTTCGTAATATTGACGAACCCAGTTTCATCAAATTTGGTGGCCTTCGAGATAAAGACTTGACGCTTGGCATCCGCTCCGGGCAACTTAAATTGAATGGGTGAGTCTAGGTCTTGTCTTTAACAATATTCTTCTATGTTTGGATCAGGTCAGATGTCGCAAATTTTTTCGAGCCATCTGTTACATGCATCATCCAGGCAATCAAAGATCAGCGAGAAAATGCTCGACTACCTATAACAGTATGTAGTCGGCTCGTTGTCGACGCAGAATTTGCATCTTACTGCCCTACGTAGTCTGTTTTCCTCGTCGGTGGCTTTGCTGCGAGCGAATGGCTATTTTCTCAGCTCAAAACAGCCCTTGAACCACTTGGTCTTGGATTGTGTCGGCCAGATACCGGTGTGTGAGTGATGTATACTTTTCATGTGAACCTTTTTCACGTTCCCCTCATCCGTGCAGAAATAAAGCCGTTGCAGAAGGCGCAGTGTCGTTCTATCTCGATCATTTTGTGGCCGTTAGGGTTGCGAAGTATTCTTATGGCGTCGAATGCACGGTACCCTACCAAGAACATAACAGAGAACATCGCGCCCGTTCCTCTCGTGTCTATACATCACTGTCAGGTTTAGAGAGGTTACCCGGATATTTCGACATCATAATTAGAAAGGTTGGAGATGCACAGAATACCCGACATCGACTTTGGACTGAATGATCTTCAGGATGTCCGAGTGTCAGAAACTGAAGAGTTCCGCAGATCTTATGTCATCACTGCTCGAAATCAAGGAACCCTTCGACGTGTCGAAGAATCGATTCTGTGCTATCGAGGAGCTCTGGAAATGCCTCAGTGGATGGATGAAGACAGCAGTAGGTCCCTTGAACCTCACTTTTAGATCGACGTTAACGAAACGGTAGAAATGTACTCTACACTGTGTGTCATCGAAGCAGATACCTCCAAACTAAGTCAATTGCTCCAGCCGTTACATGCTGGAGGTGATACTTCATCGATGTATTACAGGATGGAGTACGATATAGTGCTCTCTTTCGGCCTTACGGAGTTGAAGGCACAGGTAGCATGGAGGGAAAATGTGAGTATTGTACCCTGCTCTTCATACAGTGATCTAAATGCAGAATGAATCACAGGGCGAGGAGAAAAGGTTGACCAGCAATGAAACTGTCTGAAGCTCGTCTAATTGCTTTTCAGAAACCCGGCACGGATTATCTACGACACCAAGAATTAGCCACTATAATCGAGATCGATGACAAGTTCTAGGGATTGTCGTGCGGGTGGTCCTTAGACCCCGGTCGCCTTAAACAAGTATTCTGCAACGGACGATGAGAATGGGACTAGCAACCTAGAAAGGGATGAACCTCGGGTGATCTCGAATGCTGCAAATGTGGCAGCGGCGGAGGGTATGCTGCGCGGGCGTTAGCGTCGTATTTTTTCTGGTTAGATATGAATTCTATCACCTTCTTAGTACTATCGTTCAGGGCAAGGTTCAACACCAGTTAGCTGACATGTTATACGAAAGAACACCGCTCACATGAAGGCGAAAGGCCACGCAAAAGACCAGATCTAGATGGATACCAATCAATACTTGTCGTTGTGAACGCGAAAATCTATATCAGTTGACTTACGGGCCAGATTCTGCAACTATGGCCCTCAGTTCATTAACGATATATTGAATAGGTGTTCCAGTCGGAGGAATCGGTCGAAGTTGGATCCGAGATTTAACAACGTCTAAACGGGCGTTAGAAAGTCTCCAAGCCTGCATGCTATGGAGCTACCGAGTGGATAACACGCAAGCCAATATGCAATCTGGTGTAAGGACTAAGTAAAAGAAAATAAAGGGATGTAGCCAGGACTGACGCCTCCTGTCGATCCGCTCGCAAGTAATGCCCAAACAGGAAGCTGGGGTCCATAAACTTTTGCGAACTCACGCTTGGAGAACTCGAACGCTTTTCGCCAGGTCAAGTTCCTGAAAAGACCTCGTTAAACGACGTCCTACCTGTATAGAAGCTGAGAGGCCACGTCAATCAGTGCTCGAGGATTGAAAAATTCGACATACCCAGCATAAGCAGGTATCTCTCTGATAACAGTGATCTAATTGTGATAGCGGTTGACATTTCTGTCGGCGTTGTGGAAGTACAGCACTGACCCAGTAGCCTCGCATTATTCCCTGCCGGAATCCCCACTGCTTCCACATATCCCGAACAACCTCTCGCAGCCGCTGGTCTGTCGCAGCGCCGTACTGGCCTTGCATCCGGACCTTGAACATCTCGACTAGATTACCACTTCAGCATGCCAGCTATGACTATATGTAAAAGTTACCGCACCAGGACTAGCTAGAATAGCATTCGCAGCACCTGCCATTGAACCCGCAAGTGCAGTCTCCTTCAGAGATAATTGAGGAAATGGTGATATCAACCGCCGCGATATGCCGTACGATGCGAAGAGTAGTGAGTTGACTCCGGCGACGCCTAGTAATGGGCTTGCCATGCCTGCCATGCCATATGAGAAGATTGAAATGTAGGAGCTGAGTGTACAAACCCTTGTATAGAGCAAAAAATCCTTCCTTCCTTAGGGTCTGCGCGAGGATATCCATCGGTCCTTTCTGAACTTGCAATGAGATTCAGAACGAAAGTCATAGTGGATAACTCACAAACATCCCTCCTGTATGATTGAGAAGATTTGTTTAGTCTCTGATTCGCAGGAGCTTGGAATTTGGGCTCAACTGGGTGCAATTTGGGCGCGAGTTTTTATTGTGTCCAACGGCTGTCCCACAAGGACCTGCGCAGCTCCTCCTACGCTGCCAGCCATCAACTCATTGATAGTGGACTGTGGCGCCATGATGGTACACGAATACCAAGAACGAGTGGAACAGAGGCTGAAAGAAGTTTTGTCATGTTGAAAGCAAGGAACGCGATCACAATCCGCGTCATTATCACGCGATATGCCTGATGTCGGTGATGGCCAATCAAAGTGCCATGCTTAAAGAAACTCAATTGTTACCCACGAGCAAAACGATTGCGTATAATTATGAAAACCGCTGTCAGTGTAAGGTTCCGACGACCTTGGGGCTTATGTGTCTCTTCAGATTCATGTGACTTCTTAAATCCACAAAGTTGACGTGGATCCACATTAATATAAGATATCTGGATATAATCGCGGCATGGATTCCTTTCTCCTGATTTCCTCACAAGGATGACCACCACCGACGACCTGAGTCTACCTGAACCAGCCCTCCCGACCCTTCAGAAGTTGAATGCCACCATTCCAGCCGATCTCGACGCCAAAGCTGTTGCAAAGGCATGGTTTGCATTCTTCGCTCAGTCGATCGAAGCAGGAGACGCACAGGGTGTAGCCAAACTCTTCGTTGACGACGGATACTGGCGCGATATGCTCGCGCTCACCTGGGACTTCCGTACTTTCTCTGGTCTCTCGAAGATCACGCAGTTTTTAGCAGATCGCCTAGGATCAGTGCGACCTACTGCTCTCGCTCTGCGCGATGATGCCTATCTTGCGCTTCAGCAGCCGTATCCAGATCTCGCATGGATCAACCTGTTCTTTGACTTTGAGACTTCTACAGGCATCGCGTTTGGTATTGCGCGATTGATTCCCAACGCCGATGGCGAGTGGAAGGCGCACACTGTTTACACTAATTTAGAAGGTCTCAAGGGCTTTCCGGAGAAAGTTGGGCCGCTTAGGGACACAGAGTCAAATCATAGTAAGTGGGCCAGCGAGAGAAAAAGAGAAGTCGAGTTCGTGGATAAATCGCCGGTGGTTCTGATCGTGGGAGGGGGGCAGAGCGGACTAGAAGTCGCTGCAAGGCTGAGGGCGCTCGACGTGCCGACTTTGGTGGTCGAAAAGAACCAGAGGATTGGCGACAACTGGAGGAACAGATACGAGGCGCTGTGCCTCCATGACCCAGTCTGTGGGCTCTATCTCCCGTATTTGCTCATCGCGTGATACTGATCATACGTCATGGTATGGCAGGGTATGACCATATGGCCTATCTCCCGTGTGTTCCGGTTCACTGTATCTTTTGGTCCGGCCGCTGAAGCGCTGATCACAGGTTCCCACCTACCTGGCCTGTCTATGCCCCAGCCGCCAAGGTAAGACGTGCGGTCATGTGCGAAATGAATTGCTATCTTACCCCACTCTCTTGATAGCTCGCCAACTGGCTTGAGATCTACGCCGAGGCCCTGGAACTGAATGTCTGGACCTCATCTACAGTAGTCAAAGCTACCCAGGAAGGCGATTTATGGCACGTGTGCATCAACCGTGGCGATGGCTCCGAACGTACATTTACTGTGAAGCATATCGTCTTCGCGACGGGATTAGGTAGTAATGATGGTACTTTCCCTAAATACCCAGGCATGGTGTGTTGTCACGCTTCTTCTCTTTTTCAGAGATCACCAAGTCTTTGCCTTTTAGGATTCGTTCAAGGGACAGATATTGCACTCCAGCAGGCACAAGAAAGCGACGGACCATCTTGGAAAAAAGGTCGTCGTGGTTGGCGCGTGTACATCCGGTACAAACAACTCATTGAACTGTTTGCTGTAACTGACATCTCTTTGTTCCAGCGCACGATATCTGTGGGGACTTGTATTATCATGGAGTTGGTGTGTGGGATTTTAATTGGCGCGCCAACTCGACTTACAGACTTGATTCAGATGTGACAATGTTTCAACGTAGTTCGACATACATCATGTCAACTACGAACGGATACAAAGTCATCATGAAAGGCAATAAAGCGTTTCGACGCGATTTAATTGCATATAGCTGACATTTATCTCTTATAGGCATATATTCCGAAGACGGCCTTCCGACCGATATTGCCGATCGAGTAACCGCCTCCTTCCCTCATCATTTCAATGTTGGGCTAGCTCAACGTTCCACGAAAGCCATCGCAGAGCTCGACAAGTCCGTCCGGAAATCAACTTGGAAATTTCAGTCGCTGACTACGTCATTTTCACAGGGATCTGTTAGATGCACTGCGCGCACGAGGCTTCAAAGTAAACTTTGGTACCAAAGGGACCGGATTTCTTATGCTGGCTTGGATGAAAGCAGGCGGCTATTACCTCGGTCTCTCTCGCCATCTTGTAATTATTTTTCTTTTCTCATTCCCTTCTCTCCATAGATACGGGTACAAGCCAGCTCATTGCCGACGGCAAGATCAAGCTCAAGGCTGGCGGTTCGATCGAGAGCTTTACCGAGACAGGCTTGAAGTTCGACGACGGCTCCGAGCTTCCTGCAGACGTCGTAATCTTCGCAACCGGGTATATATATCTTATTTTCAGAGCTTCATGCCCGTGAATTTAACTCTGTTGTTTGACCTCAGATTGGGCGATACGCGAAACCATATCCGCAAAGTCGTTGATGAAGAGGTTTTCAAGAGAGTGAAGCCCGTCTGGGGATTTGACCCCGAAGGTGAGCTGAAGGGCGTGTGGCGTGATCTCGGCGTGAAGGGATTGTGGTCAATGCTAGGTGTGTTTTAGTGGTCACTGTGTCGTCCGCTTTTCTTATAGATCGGCTGGTAGGCAATCTTGCTTTGTGTCGGTTCCATTCTAAACATATCGCCCTCCGTGCGTGTGCTTTTTTTTCTTTATTCGCATGCGTGGTCATTCAATATGTAATTGCAGAGATTAAGGCGATGGAGGAGGGTGTTTTTGGAGAGAGATACAGTGCTAAGTTTCAGGTCTAATTAGTACATGTGTAGAGTAAAACGAAGTTTTAGTCCTCAGTCACTTCCAAAATAAGTGGTCGACTGATTTTCTATTCACCTGTAGAGTAAAACGAAGTTTTAGTCTACAGAATGGGGTAAGTAATATGTCGTATATATATAAGTAAGAATATGCTCACCCTCAGTCACTTCCAAAATAAGTGGTCGACTGAGGGTGCAATGTTTGTCTACAAAGAAAAATAACACAGAAAAAAAGAACAAAGAATAGCAAATATCGGGGTGGCTTATTGCGCCCCCTTCCGTGTATGGTAACGGTTCCGGATCTATGACGTTGTCACGGTTGGCTAGTCCTCTGCTCAACACCCCCCCTGACTTGCTCAACCGTCGACGTCCCTGATACCCATAAGGGAGATGAGATAATTGTGGGTAGCACGAGGGAGTGGCTTTGTGCAAATGTCGGCAATATTTTCGGAAGACGGGATATGTTTTACTTCGATTTCTCCCTCCTGGATCCGTTCTCGTATGTAGTGGTGTCGAATGTCGATATGTTTGGCTCGGGCATGTCCTTTAGTTGTCTGGGCTAGCGCAATGGACGAATTGTTATCTGCGAGGAGTAGAGCGGGAAGGGGTTGCTCCATGTCGATTTCGAGAAGGAAGTTGTGCATCCAAAGAGCTTGTTGGGAGCCGCGTGTCATCGCCATGTATTCGGCTTCTGTGGTCGATAATGCTACCGTTTGTTGCCTCTTTGAGCTCCAAGAGACAGGCCCTCCCGCCATCATGAATATGTATCCTGAGGTAGATCTCCGCGTGTCCAAATCCCCGGCGTAATCTGCATCGACGTATCCGAGCGGCTTGATTGACCCACCCAGCTCCTTCGAGTATACGATCCGGTAGTTCAGGGTGCCTTTGATATAGGCCAAGACATGCAATAGGGCCTTCCAGTGAGCTGGGCCGGGATTGCCCTGGAAACAGGCGAGTAACGTCACGGCAAAGGATAAATCGGGTCTGGTGGCTGCTTGAGCCCACATTAACGCTCCTAGCAGTTGTCGGTATGGCTTGTCTGACATAAATGCTCGCTCTGCTTCATTTTTGGGGGACATTTCGTTTGTGAGGATTATGCCAGAGGGAAGTGGTGTGTATCGCGGGTTGCAGTCCATCATGTCAAATCTTTTGAGAACTCGCATAAGGTACGATTTTTGCGAGAGTGAGATGGCTCCTGTGTTGGTGTCTCGATGTATTGCCATTCCGAGTATGAAGTCCGGTTCGCCTAGGTCTTTTACCTCGTATATACGTGCCAACTCTTTCTTTGCCCCCTCTGCCCCTTGTTTTGTTGTCGAGAGACCGAAAGTATCGTCGTTGAACGTGTTTGTGATGGTTCGTTCGGATCCGGCCTTCCTGGATCGGACGCATGGGTCGGCTCTGGACCTTGTGTACCCTAGATCGGCATACGCACCATCTAGAGTCCAGTACCAGTCATAACCACCCTGCATCAGTCCGTAGATGGTTTTCTGGAGTCGCGCTAGCTTCCCCTCCCCTCCCGGGAAACCAGGCGGCAGTCTCATGTAGACGTCGTGTTCAGGTATACTATTGAGGTAAGCAGACACAAAGTCGACTTGCCATATATGAAGGCCCTCCTGTGCGGCAATAGCCACAGACATATGAAGAGACTCCAAACGGACCACCACCGCATAGGTTTCGTCAAAATCCTCTCCAGCTATCTGGGAGTAACCCTTAGCCACCAAACGCGCCTTGCGCCTCGTGACTTCGCCTTCCGCGTTGAACTTGTTAGCATACACCCATCGACATCCCACGATATTCTTCCCTTTTGGTACGTCCGACTCCTCCACCAGCTCAAATACTCCACGGTCACTCATCATCCTCAGTTCCTCGTCCATCGCCGGCATCCATAAGTCTGGACATTTCATTGCTTCCGAGTACGTGTGTGGTACGTTTAGTTCGTCCTCATCATCTATTTTCGTCGCTATGGCCAGGTATGCGTAGGGTCCCTCCGCCATTAATGCTGTTGGTAAGTCGTCCCCAGTAGCCCATTCCTCTCCCTCTGCCCTGGCTTCCTCCTCATGCTGAATAGTCTCCCTTGCCGCTAAAAGCGCCGGCGTGGGCTTGGTAAGGCGAGAGGATTGCCTGGGTGCCGCTACAGGCTGCGTTCCCAGGGTCGGTTGGCGTGGGGGGGCCGCTCGGCTATCTCCGGGGATGTATCAGTGGCGTGTGGTGGATGGATCGGGCCGTGATCTGGCCGTATCCTCAGGGCAACGGGCTGGCATGTGGGAAGTATGCTGTGTGTGGTTTGTGTGGCTGGTGCCACATCATTTTGTTGAGGGGTCGCCTCCTCTTCCTCCTCGTCCAGGACAGTCAGGGATCTGTGGCCTATCCCTTCGTCAAAAATGACATCCCGCGATGTGACTATGGATCGGGAGCCCGGTTTTGCTTGTGCCTGCAGGGCTGTGGCAGAGATACCAGCCTTCTGCTTTTGCGAGACTAATCGGTCCCAGTGTACCGTCAGGGCAGCAATGACATCCTTCGAAGTCTTCATCGCATACACTCCTGCTACCACTGTGTTCCAGGACTCTGGTAGGGAGGCTAGAAGGATGGTGCGGAAAGCTGTGTCTTCCAGCTTCGCCCCTTTTTCTGTCGCGGACTTCCATTTTTCTCGCATGTCCTCGACGTGCTTTAGAAAATCCATCCCGTCCCTGAATTCAGTGGCACGCAAATGCTTTTCGGCGTTCATTGCTGCGATTTCGGAGAAGACTCCATAGTTTTCTGTGAGGTTTGTCCATGCTTCGGCTGCAGTACCATCCATTTTTACTCCCAGTCCTACGGGATTTTTAGTGTTATATATGATGAGCCCCAGTGCCCAGGCGTCCCTCTCTTCCCATTCCTCTAAGGATGGGCTCCTAGATGACCACTCTGTAGGCTTCTTGTCAGCTGTCTCGGGTAGCGGGCTGGGCTTTTTAATCGTTCCATCTAAATAACCTCGAGCGCCATGCGCCCTAGCGGCTATCAGCACACAATTTTTGAAGGTGGTGTAATTTGTGCCATCGAAGTGGACGTCCTCCGGGAAGTTTGGAGGGTTCGATGAGTTTGTGGATGTCATTTTTCTTTTTATGTGGGGTAGTATGTATATGGGAGATGTATATATGTGAGTCGTTTATCGGAGCAGTGCTCAACGTAGTGGGAGTGCTGACGGGGCCTATAACCTGTAGAGTAAAACAAAGTTTTAGTCCTCAGTCACTTCCAAAATAAGTGGTCGACTGATTTTCTATTCACCTGTAGAGTAAAACGAAGTTTTAGTCTACAGAATGGGGTAAGTAATATGTCGTATATATATAAGTAAGAATATGCTCACCCTCAGTCACTTCCAAAATAAGTGGTCGACTGAGGGTGCAATGTTTGTCTACAAAGAAAAATAACACAGAAAAAAAGAACAAAGAATAGCAAATATCGGGGTGGCTTATTGCGCCCCCTTCCGTGTATGGTAACGGTTCCGGATCTATGACGTTGTCACGGTTGGCTAGTCCTCTGCTCAACAACATGTTATCCATTTTACGAATGATGGATAAATTGACGAGACAGATGCCTTGTAAGACAAAACATGGTCCACTTATGCTGGACACCTACCCTTAAAGGCATCTGGAATAAAAAGCGCACCGTAGACGTCTCAGTGCGAACATGGGAGTCAATCCTACTTATTTTGTAACTATCACAGCTGACAAAGAAAGGATCATCCATAAAATTTAACTAAAGGAGAGCGTTGGGAGAGGGATAGACCACGGAAACGCGGGACAGACCGTCGTGAAAACGCATCGGGTCGAAAGCGGATCTCGTCAATCATGGGCGGAAGGTATGGGTTGCGATTTTAGTAAAAAGAACCCTTTTCGACGGAGAATGTGACCTGTTTCGTGATGTAGAGTAAGAAAATCGTTCGTCTGATTTGACACCCATGTTCAAGTCCCGAGATGATGATGCGTTCTATGAATAGGACAAGTAGAAAGCCGTTGGTTTGAAGGCGCTCCGGGTCAAACGTCCTAATGATTGGCGGGACGGCTCTGTTTTTGTGACCGATGCTACACATTGTAAACTGTCACGGTGGCCAAACGCCTTCTTCGTGGTTTCTCCTGTGGTCGAGTTCGAGTTCAGCTTGTTTTTGACTGATTATAGCCTTGTTGAGGATACGAAGGATGTGATTGTGGATGTTATAGAATTCTTCGCCACGGTACCTGTAACCGAGAAGGAGGGTTGCCCACCATTGGCGTACACATGGTTTAAGGGGTTCAAAGGAAGGATGAAACTGTGCGACCACTTTCTTTTCAAAGGAAGCGAGGTCTGGATTTTGAATCAGCTCGACCTTCATATCTTTCACTGTAACATAGCTGGCCTCGAATAGGCGATCAACGACTTCATTGAGTTGGTGATCATAGGAAGGAGAAGACTGATCCAACTCTTCCCGGCGCATATTGGCACCAGGACCCTTTCGGGTTAAGC
>JABCKQ010026331.1:0-14385 GCA_018857305.1 Termitomyces sp. T159_Od127 | reverse complement strand
ACTTGTTATTTTGCATGCTATAAGTACAGTATATATAGTAAAGTGTAGGCGAGGTCACTGTTGGTGACCCTTGAGTCGCCAACACGGGGAACTAGTAAGTAAACAGTAGACCACAATCTTTTATATAGGAAAATGTCCATCAGCTCTTAGTGACGCCTTGCCAAAAAGTAAGTATGGAATCACCCAAATGTCAATATAGTGGAATGATGGCGGTTACTAGGGAATGGTGGCAGCGCCAATGAAACCTCAGGGTCAAGAAAATAAGGTTAATAAATCAGAAAATAAAGTAAATGAATCAAAAATAATGGTGAAAAATATGCCAAGAGGGGGGCCAAGGGTTTGAACCTCAGCTTTTGAAGGGGGTGGCTGGTCATTCATAGGGCATGCTAACCACTAATCCATGCAGTTGTGCCAGGAAAATTGTTAGTACGCCTTTTGATACAGCCTGGGTCTTATCAGCATGATGGGGGTCTTGGCGCGGGCCAGGGGTGGTGGGTGTTGTCGGTGCTGGCACTGATGTGGCGGCTATGGGCAGTGTGATAGCCAAGGCCAGCACTGATGTAACAGTCACGGCAGTGATGGCTGAGGCAATGCTGGGAGTGGCGGTGGCTGGTGGTGGTGATGGGTGGTGATGGCCAGGGGCTGCCGAGGAGGTTGGCTGAGTAGCAGTCTAGGCCCAGGGTGGTTATGGAGGTTGTTTTGAGGAGGGTTGGAGTCTTGGGGCTGGAGCTGAGTCTCGGAAGTTAGTAGTGGGTCGTGACAGACTCCCACCTCCCCAAACCAGCTTCCACAATGTCTCTGGCCTGGACTGCTACTCAACCAACCACCTTGGCAGCCTTCAGCTATCACTGCCCATCACTGCCACCAACCACTACCACTCTTGGCTTCCCTCAGCCATCACTACCTGCAGCTGCCCAATCAGCGCTGACTCTACTTCTCCAGCTGCAGCTGCCACATCAGCACCTATCTCAGCAACCCCCTCTCAAGTCTCTAAATTCTCTCTCTCTCTCTTTTTTCTCATTTCAATCTTTGTCTCTACCCACTTCCTGTCATGACCCGCTACCGACCCCTGGGACTCAGCCCTGGTCCTGGGACTCCAACCCTCCCAAAACCACCCCCACGACTGCCCCGGGCCCGGACCACTACCCAGCCAACTCCCCTGGCCATCACCGGCCATCACCGGCCATCAACGCCACCAGCCACTGTCACCTGCAGCATCCCCAGCCATCACTGTCCATTGCTGCCCGTCACCACCATAGCCACCGCCACTCGTGGCACCCCCCAGCCATCACTGCCGTGACTGCCACATCAGCGCTGAGTCTTGGCTATCACACCGCCCATAGCCGCCACATCAGCGCCGGCACCACCTGTCACTCCTGGCCCACGCCAAGACCCCCATCACGCATCATGATCATGCATCACCACCGACCCAACCTCCGCATGCCACGCCCCGCTCCCGCTCCCCCTCACCGCTCCACCATCACATGTCTCTGCGTTTTCAGTGCGAGACCTCTACACCACACGACATGTCTTAACCTCGCCCCACCCTGCACGGCCCCTGGGTCTCACCCCAAGCCCCGGCGCCGCGACCCGCTGCTGGAACCTGGGCCTGAGCCCCGGGCCCTACGTACTGCATAGTATATAAGTTATAGAGTAGTAAGTAGGTACTCTAGTCTTGATATTACCATAACCTCGTCTTGTTTGTTGTGTTCTTGTCTCTGTTTTGTTTTCTCGCGCGCCCCAGTCTCTTTATTTCTACTTGCTTCCTTTCTCGTTGTACTCGTCTCGTTTTGTCTCTCTGTCTCGTCTCTACTTGACTCATACTCTCAATCTACTCTAATTGTTCTCTTTTCCCTTTCTGCTCTAAGTTCTCTTGGTTCTCCGTTCCTGACTCCTCTCTTCAACTTAATCATTTCCATCTCCCATTATCTTATCTTGACTCTTTCCCCTTTTGGCTGTTTAACTTCCCCGGTTCTGTTTCCATCCCCAGGACTCGCCAAGTCCCCGCTCCTGTTATCACTTGATCCCCGGGACTTGCTTGCTCACCGGCGCTCGCTCATCCCATCCTCTTGTATCCCTGGAACTCGCACCAACCCCCGGCACTCGTCCTCCACCCTCCTCGGCACTCGTCTCACTCACCGGCGCTACCGGCACTCCTCCACACACCGCCCCCACCCTGCTTTGGTCTTCTATGCCTCGCGCTCCCCCTGGTGCTCTGCGTCTGTGTACACAGTGATCATCACGTAAGGTGTTCACCCAGTAGACTGAGCCCCTGTGGTCAGCAGAACCTGACACTTCCTTTCTATCTTTCAACTTGACTCTTTCCTTTTCTGGCTTGGTTAGATCTTCACACCCACATCTCTGATCCTGAGACTTGCTAAGTCTCCTCTGCTTACCCTAGTCTCTCAATCTCCAGCTCTGAGACTTGTTCTTACTCTGGTGCTCATCCTCTAACCCTCTCCTACACCTCTAGAACCTGCTCTTGCCCTGGCACTTGTCTTCCAACCTTCTTTCACACCTCCTGCACTCATGCTCTTGCCTTGGCATGACCAGCATTCTCTGCTTGCCCATTGCTTGCATCTCTGGTCCTGCTCCTGGCCCCACATGCTCTGTGCTCTCAATAGTACTGTTGCATTTGTAGGCGTTGTGCATGCTACATAAGGATTTACTCAGTGGGCTTAGCCCTTGTGGTTAGTAGAATTTGATAGACATCTTTGAAGATGACAATTCTCCTAGTGCTTGATATGGAGATCATTCAACCAGCATAAATGTTTGGATATTCTACAAAAATCCTGAATAGTACTTGACTTATGAATCTGGTCTGTTTGCTCTTCTTCACTACCACATATGCAGCACAACTAAATACATGTAAATGCCCAACACATGGCTTCTTTTCTTTGCATGCTTCAAACAATGTCAGATTGCATGAGACAGCTGAGATTAAAGAACTATTATGGCAATATGTGTTGAGTGTGTAGGTCTAGAAATCCCCTCGTGTCAAAATTCCAGCAGAAGCCACTCAAACTCCTCCTTCAGAGGATGAGTCAGGCAACTTAGCTTCTAACAACATTGAGATAATCAATTCCTTAATCATCTTGTTGAGATGTTTAGCTATGCCATTTTGCTGTGGTGCTTCAGTGTTAGTAAATTCAAGTTGAATGCCATCTGTTCCAACCATGTACTCACTGACTTTATCATAATAAATACATTTGACTGTGTGGCTGGTCTAACACTTAGCACATGCCTTGAAAAAATTTAAAGGCAGCAGAAGTATCACTCTTCTTTGACATTTTGAATGCTTCTATCCAATGTGTCTTATCATCATTAATGAACACTCTTTATTAGCCATGATTTAATGGATGGCCTCCTATATGCATTAGGCTGTGAACATCAGTGAATATTCAATCTAATATCTTAGTTATGTGGCCAGCTTTTTTGAGAAAAGCTGCTCTATAGTGCTTCCTG
Source organism: Termitomyces sp. T159_Od127 (assembly GCA_018857305.1). NCBI lineage: Eukaryota > Fungi > Basidiomycota > Agaricomycetes > Agaricales > Lyophyllaceae > Termitomyces > Termitomyces sp. T159_Od127. The sequence goes on along the minus strand of JABCKQ010026331.1, from coordinate 10,920 downwards.
GCTAGATAGAGTTCACATACAAAATGGATGTTGATTTTAATGCAACTTGGAGATCTTTAGTAAGATTTTCATTCTCCAGCTGTTCAAGTCAATTAGCACCTAGATAACATAGTTTGCAATGTAGCAAGGACTTGTCTATAACTGTGGATGAGGTGGGTCCTGTGACATTCATACATGCTAATGAAAGTGGAGACAATATGCACATTTGCCCATCAAGATATGAAACCAGTGCTTCATTAACAGTAGCAGTAAAAATAAATTCATTGTGTATATTGAAATATTTCTTTTGTGCATACAAGACTACAGTGAAACTATGGCAGATAGACAAGGTGATGATCAAAAGCAGATTATTTGCAAGATCTGGTACAAATAATATGTTTGTGAGTCAAGGAATTTCTATTTTTGATCTACACTGACTTCTACTTGCTTTGCCCTTCTATACTTCAGCCTACTGATGATGCCTAAAAATGTGCCAAGTGGTGTTAGGGTAGGCAAACACTAAGCAGTATAAGTAGTGTTGAGCTTGCTCAGTGAGGGAAATTGGGCAAGGTCCCAGCAGACAAGTTATTAGAGATAGTAGCAAAGGGAAAGACTGAAGGGGCTTAAAGGACAGACAACAACTAAGCTTAATTGAGCTTTGAAACTCAAGGCATAAGAGATGGAGTGTAAGAGTAACTTGTTGTTCACAGTAAGTAAGTACAGTTTATATAATGAGTAGTAAGCAAGTTCACTGTTGAGAACCCTAGGTCGCCAAAGTAGTAAACTCAGTAGATAAACACCAACCAACAATCTTTTATATAGAAAAATGTCAAGTCAGTCCTTGGCAACAACTAGCAGCACCAGTCAAGCTGTCTGTTGTGTCAAAACTGTCAAGAAGTAAAAATAAATCACAAAATGTCACCACCATCAAAATGATGTCAGTTGTGAGAGTGTTGCAAAAGTGTCAGTAAATCCTTGGTGATTGAGAAAAAATAAGAAAGCTATACAGTGCTGTATGAAAGGCTTGCTGCAGGATTTGAACTCTAGCCCTTGTAGAGGGCACCAAGCAGACCATTGAGTGTGCTAACCATTAGTCCACAAGTCTGCCAGAAAATGTGTGAGTACTCTTTTATCATAATGGCAGGCTTATTATCACCCTCTTGCACCACTCTTTGAGACCTCCAAGGCTTGCTCTAGACCTCCAAAGATCTCCAAAGATTTCCGGAGATTATTTTCTTTCTAAGCAACCTTTTGAACTTTCCACACTTTTTGTTTGAGCATTGTCCAAAGTTAAGGTTAGCTTGAGTCATCTATACAGTTGTTCTCATGCCTCTGCCACCTTCTAATGTGCTGCACTAGGCAGTGGGAATCCTTAAACTTGTTTGTTCTCTTCAAATTCTCCTCTGTTAGGTGATTAGTACTATTGTATTATGTATAAGCATACTGCTTACCACTTACTACATTGATTACCACTTATCACATCAGGTATAGTAAACAGTTTACCATATGAGGATGATGGAGGAAGGGGGAGGGATTGAGATGGAAATTAGGAGTGATCTGATTAGAGAGCAAGGGATTGAAAGGAAGGAATAAACCTTAATTAGCTTAAGTTATATATAGATATCTAGGGGGGAGTTGTAAGAGTAGTTTTTTCCTGGTTTCTCAAACTATAACTTGTCTCATTCTGGTTGCATGTTGAAGTGAAGTGGGGCTAGAGATAGTCCTCTTACATGTTGATTATTGTTCCTAATATAACTTTGAATTCTTCTTTACCAGTTGTGTGACTAAGCTGCAACTCTTAGAGGTCATCCTTACACATATAAGCCTCAGAGTTTATATTCCAAAGATCATCAGATTGAGATGAGGAAGGGAGAGTGAATTAACAAACAGCAGCTTTGTGTCATGACCTGAGCCTCAGCTTTGGAACTTCCACCTCCCCAAACTAGCTTCACAATGCTCTAGAGGCATGCACCACCTAGACCACTACATGCTTGGCTACCTTTGACATCTATCACCACCACTCCCAGCACCCCCTTGACTATTAGTGCTAATTCACTGCCATATTAGTATCAATTCACCACCATATCAGTGCTGATCCACTACCTTCTCTAGCATCACCTTAGCCATCATTGTCTGCCTTAGCAATCCTTAGCACTTCCTTTAGTCTATATCAAAACTTCTCCCAGCCACTACTGAGCATCCATCTTGCATCACAACTGACACATCACTCCTGATTTGACCTTTGCACACCACATCCTCTTCTTTTGCTTGACTTCTCACTTCTTCACCATTTCATGCCTTCTGCTTGCCCATGCTTCAAAAACAGTGCTCTTTCTTTGAGAGCTTTCTTTGCACTGCATGACCTATGCTGACATCTGCCATGGTCTTGCATGATCCCTGGGCTTCACTTGAAGCTTTAGCACTGCAACTCATTACCAGATCACAAACTTGTATCCTGGAGCCTATCCACTACCTAATAGTTTCTTATGTGGCTACCTAATAGTCTCTTATGTGGCAAACACAATGTCCATTTGCATGGCAAGTATTGTCAATGAGTGCAGGGCATATAAGACCAAGGAATGAGACCAAGGATGTGAATAGATGATGGATGGGAGTGCTAGTCATGTTTGGATGTGAGAATGGATACTAGCAATGTGAAGAGAGAGATGGAAGATGAGCACCAGGACTAAGAGCAAGTCCTAGGCAAGGGATTGACAATACTAGGGTGAGTAACAGGGACTTAGCAAGTCCTGAAATCAGAGATAGAGGCATGGAGATTTAGTTGAGCCAAAAAAGGAAAGAGTCAAAGTGAGAAATAGAAGGAGAATAGAATTGACATGAGATGGAAGAGGAGAAGGAGACAAAGGAGAACTTGGAGACTTAAAACTGAGGAGAAGGAGAGAGAAACAGAATAGATACAAAGTGGAAATACAGAATGAGTGGAGACCAGAGTAATAAGACAATATGAGGCAAGTAAGGAATGATGTTGAATAGAATATAAGTTATAATTCATATGACCATGATATAGTGGTAAACAACTGAGGTGTAGCACTATAGATATAGCAATGAAAAACTGTAGGATTAAGGAATTGTAAAAGCATATAGAGAAATGTAATTAAGTATGTGCAGAGTAGGGTAGATCCATGCTCAACAAATGATCTGAGTCAAGATGAAGAAAACAGAGTCAACTGGGACATGAGACACAAAACAAAACAAGACAGAAATACAAGACAGAGTACAGCAATATTAAGACTACTGTACTAGAGGCTATGTTATAACTTATAGTAGGTGGGTTCTGAGCACAGGTCTAAGCCCTGGCAATGAGTTGTAGTGATGAGTTATAGTGACAAGGCTCTCAATGGAGCCCAGGGATTGTGAAAAACCATAGTGAGTGCCAGCGTAGGTCAAGTGATGCAAAGGATGCTCCTGAAAAAAGGGTGTTGCTTTGAGAGCATGAACAAGCAGGAGATATAGAATGGCAAGGAAGTGAGATGTGGCACATAGAGGTTGGACTAGGGAGTGTGATGTATGATGAGCACTCAGTAGGGGCCAAGGAAGGCTTCAGCATGTGCCAGGAGAAGCGCCAGGAGTTACTAAGGCCAGCACTAATATAGTGTCTGTAGGTGGTGATTATCATGAGCCACCACTTACATTCAGTATCCAACCCTGGCCCTAAGACTTCCACCTTCCCAAATCAGCTCTACAACACCCCAGACATAAAGCACTACGCAATTGACCCCTTTGGCAATCACCACCACCATTCTTAGCAACTCTTAGCCATGACTGCCCATTGCCACTACTAGCTACCGCCACCTTCAGCACATCCTTAGCCATCATTGCCTGCAAATGCCACATTAGTGCTGGCTCTGACAATTTCTGGTGCTTCCTCTGGTCTGTGCCAAGGCCTTCCTTGACTTCCACCAAGTATCTATCACACATTATGACCACACATCACTCTTAGTTCGACTTCTGTACTCCATGCTCCCTGTCTGCTTGCCTCCTCACCTCCTCAACATTCCATGCCTCCCATGCTCCTAAAGCAAGGCCCTTTCTTTGGGAGATTTCTTTGCATCGCATGACTTGCACCTACACCTGCTGCTGCCTTGCACAATCCCTGAGCTTTATTGTGAGCTCTAGTGCTGTGACTTGTCACCAGGGTCTACCTACTGCCTTTTATATATAAGTCATAGCGTAGTATTTGGAACGCTAGTCTTAATATTGCATTACTATACCTGTCTCATATTTTTGTCTCTCTTGTGTTTCATGTTTTGGTTTTCCTTAATTTTGACTTTGTTTTATTTTGTATTGTCTTGTACTATTCTTATATTATCTTGTCTCTCTTGTTTTTACTCACCTTGTACTCCCCTCAATCTATTTCTCTGCTTCTCTTTTCTCCTGCCTCAAGCCTCTAAGTTCTTCATTTTTTTCTTGTTTCAGTCTTAGTCTCTTTTCATCCTTCATATATCTCTTGCTTTGACTCTTTCTTTCTGGCCTCAGGACTTGCTCTCACTCTTAGTGCTTGTCTTCTACCCTTTCCCTACACTCCAGCATTCATACCCTTCATCCTAGTATAACTGGTGTGTCTATTTATCTGCTGCTTGCATCTCTGGTTCTGCTCTTGGTCTTACACACTCCACACTCCTTGACAGTAGTTGCTGTACACATGGATATTGTGTTTGCCATGTAAGGATTCACCCAGTGGTCTAAGCCTCTGTAGTCAGTAGAACCTGGCAGTGATGGCTAGAGGTTAGTAGTGGTGGTGAGTGTCAGGTTTCGCTGACCATGGAGTATAAGAGTGACCTCTGAGAGTTGCAACTCAATCACACAACTGAGTAGAGGGAAATTTGAAGTTATATTAGGCATGATAATCAATGATATAATAGTAACTAATCACCTAGCAAAGGAAAATCTAAAGAGAACAAGTCTAAGGATTTTCCACTGCTCAGTGTAGTGCATCAGCGGGTGGTAGAGGCATGAGAACAACTGTACAAGTGACTGGAGCTAACTTTAACCTTGAATAATGCTTGAACAGGGAGTGTGGGAAGTTCTGAGGCCTTTCTAAAAAGGAAACAACCTCTAGAGATCTTCAGAGGTTTAGAGCAAGCTTTGAGAATCCTGAAAAGTGGTGTAGAAGGTGGGTTGGAGCATAGTGAAGTGCCAAAAATGGAAGTTGACTGGAAGTCCTCTGACATGGGGGCTCAGTCCACTGGGCAAATCCATGGCCAGGGGATGCCAGGAGTGGCAGTGGCTGGTGGCGGTGACAGGCGATGATGGTCAGAGGCTGCTAAGGTGGCTGATTAGATAGTGGTCTGTGTTTGAAATAGTCATGGAGGTTGGTTTGAGGAGGTTGGAGTCTTGAGGCCGAGGCTGAGTACTGAAGGTTGGTAGTGGGTCATGACAGTGAGCAGTAATGGCTGAGAGTAGCAGTGGCTGGTGGCAGTAGTGAGCAATGATGGTCGAGGCTGCTGGAGGTGGTGATAGTGGCTGCCAAAGAGGATGGGTTATGTAGTGGCAGTGGCTGGTAGCGGTGACAGGTGGTAATGGCCAGGGGCTGCCAAGATAGCTGATCAGGTAGTGGTCTGAGTCTGAAGTGGTTATGGAGGTTGGTTTGAGGAGGTCAGAGTCCTAGGGCCAGAGCTGAGTGTTGGAGGTTGGTAGCGACTCTTGTTTCTACTCAACTCATATCTTTTTCAATCTATTCTTTCAACTCTATCTCTTTCTGCCTCAAATCTCTAAGTTCCTCTCTGCTTCATTTCTTACTTTCAGTCTCAGTCTCTATTTTACTCTTCATTTATTTTTTGCCTTGAGGTTTTTTTTTTCCTGGCTTAAGCTAGACTTTAATGCCTTCATCTCTAATTCCAAGACTTGTAAAGTCTCTATTACTCACCCCAGTCCATGGATCCTCAACCCTGGGACTTGTGACTAATCCTGGGACTTGTCCCTCCCATTTCTCATGCACTCTCAGCACTTGCTCTTGCACTCGTGACTGACACTCCTGTTCACAGACCCCTTGGTTTCACAGCCTTATTTTCTAGTTTCTTATGGCCTGTGCTGCTAACAGTACTTATCATGCATGTAGTACATTGTGTTTGCCCAGTAAGGAATTTCTCAGTTGTCTGAGCCTGTAGTTAGCAGAACTTGACAGTTGTTGATTTTTGCCATGTCAGCTTTTGCTTTCAATTTTCCACTCTTGTGTTCATGTCGTTTTTTTGATTAAGAACTGTTGCCTCTTTTGTATTGCAACTTTGCTGCTTAGAAACTAGAGCAGTCTTGCATTTTGTGAAGTCCATCACAAAAATAAATAACAAGCAAGAGTTTGTGCAGCAGCAGTGGCAAGCTTTGCTTCTTGTTTGGCTGCTTGTTGTTTTATTCATTCTATTTTAAAAGCAGTCTAGAATTGAGGAGCTGAGAGCCATGCAACAATTAAAGAGGCTTGATGGCAAGCTTAAGCAGAGGCATTAGAGTTTGTTCCCTTTGGATATACTGCATGTGAGTAATCTGCCAACAAGTGTATACCATTGTACTCAGATAAGATCTCTTATGAAAATTATGGTGACACACTTGTATTCCTACCTGAGAAAGTATAGAGAACGTTGTAAGAGGTTAATTGAGCACATGCAGTGGTGGAAAGAATTTGCCCTTTGTTGTCTCCATTGTCATGACCCGCTACTGACCCCCGAGACTCAGCCCCGGCCCCAGGACTCCAACCCTCCCAAAACCACCCCCACGACCGCCCCAGGCCCGGACTGCTACCCAGCCAACTCCCTTAGCAAACTCCAGCTATCACTGCCCATCACTGCCCATCAATGCCACCAGCCACCGCCACCTGCGGCATTTTCGGCCATCACCACCGTGACCGCCACATCAGCGCCAGTCTTGGCTATCACACCACTCATAGCTGCCACATCAGTGCTGGCACCACCCATCACTCCTGGCCCATGCCAAGACCCCCATCACACATCACAATTACGCATCACCACCGACCTGACCTCCGCATGCCATGCCCTGCTCCCGCTCCCGCTCCCTCCTCACCGCCCCACCACCACGTATCTCTGCATTTCCAGTGTGAGATCTCCACGCTGTGCAGCATGTCTCAGCCTCACCCCACCCCGCGCAGCCCCTGGGTCTCACCCCAAGCCCCGGCGCCGCAACTCACCACTGGAATCCGGGCCTGAGCCCCGGGCCCTACATACTGCATAGTATATAAGTCATAGAGTAGTAAGTAGTACTCTAGTCTTGATATTACCGTAGCCCTGTATTGTTTGCTGTATTCTTGTCTCTGTCTCATTTTCTTGCGCATTTTGGTCTTCTCATTTCAACTTGCTTCTTTTCTTATTGTACTCGTCTCGTATCATCTTTCTATCTCGTCTCTACTTGCCTCGTCCTCTAATCTATTCTATTTGCTCTCCTCTCCTTTCCTACTCTAAGTTCTCCTGGTTCTTCTGTTCCTGGCCTTTTTTCTCGACTTAATCTGTTCCACCTCCCTTTATCTTCACTCGACTCTTTTCCCTTTTGGCCGCTTAACTTCCCCGGCTCTGCTTCCATCCCTGGGACTCGCTAAGTTCCCGTGTTCATTATCTCTTTGATCCCCAGAACTTGCTTGCCCACCAGCGCTTGCTCGTCCCATCCTCTTGTACTCCTGGAACTTGTACCAACCTCTAGCACTTGTCCTCCACCCTCCCCAGCACTCACCTACTCGCTGGCGCTACCGGCACTCCCTTGCATACTGCCCCCACCCTGCTTCAGTCTCCTACGCCTCACGCCCTCCTGGTGCTTTGCGTCTGTGTACATGGTGATCACCATGTAAGGTATTTGCCCAGTGAACTGAGCCCCGGTGGTTAGCAGAACCTGACATCCATATGCTAGTCCTATTTTATGATCTCAAAGGCAAACCCTGCAGTTTTCCCTTGCTGGGTAAACAACTACTATAAGCTGAATGCCACCACCATCCCTGATAACTACTTCTTGCTCTGGATTGATGATATCTTCGTCAATTGTAAATACCTCAGCACACACTTCTGAGGCAAGATCAATCTTATTAATGTGTTTTCTCAAATGCTAGTTCACTCGGATGACATAAATCATACTGCAACACTGACTCCCTTTGGGCTGTGGAAGTGAGTTGTGATGCCAATAGGCTTAGGAAATGCACTGGCAAAGCAGCAATGTCAAGTTACAATAACTCTTGACAAATTAATAGGGAAGATTTGTCACACTTAACTGGACAATATCATTATATGGTTTAGAACATTGGAGGAACATGAGGCTAATGTCACAAAGTCCTCAATGCCTCACAGAAAGCAAGATTATTCTGCTCCTTTAAAAAAATGACCTGTTTTGTATAGAGATCAATTTTTTAGATCATCATATGACAGTGAGGGGTATTAAAGCAGTGTTAAACAAGGTTGAGAAGATACTTCACTGGACATAGCCTCATAAAGCAAAACATGTCAGACAATTCCTTGATCTTGTTTGTTACATTGCAGCATTTCTGCTTGTGCTTGCAGAATGTACTTTGGTCCTCATGCCTTTGACTTAGGTTCTCTTCAATGCAGGGCTCTCAGAGTGGATAGATGAACATGAGGCAGCATACAAGGGAGTTAAAAAGCTTGTGGTGGGACAAGACTGTTTGATAACAATTGACTATGAGAATCCTGAAGAAAACAAAATTATCTTGACATGTAGCATGAGCAAATAATGTACAGGTGTGGTCTTGTCATTCAGAAAGTCTTGGAAATTGGCCTGTTCAGTCACCTTTGACTCACATCAGCTTACACTCACAGAATGTAATTATTCTACACATGAGCATGAGATGTTGGCTATTATTTTGGCATTGCATAAGTGGTGGACAGACTTTTTAGGCTCTCATATTGAGATATTTACAGACTACCAAACTTTGCAAAACTTTGACACACAAAGAGACTTATCAAGACAACAGGTGAAATGGATGAAATATGTATCTCAGTTCAATTATAAGATTACTTACATAAAAGGAAAAGACAACACACTTGCTGATGTATTATTCTGCTAGTCAGGGGTTAAAAAGGAAGGAAAGTTGATTTCGAGTGCATTGTTATTGTTTGGCTCAAAAGAGGAGACATTGCACAATCTTACTGCAAGACTAGAGATTGGCAAGTTCTAAAGGAGGCTGATTGCAAATTGTAAGACTCAATTGGCACTTCTGAGTATAGAGTTGAGGGACAGACTTTCATATGTCAGTGAAAGGCTGGTGGTCCCAAATTATAAAGGCCTTTGTTGAGAGAATTTATTCTATATAGCACATAATGAGTTGGGCCATTTTGAAGCTGACAAAACTTATGCCAGCCTTTGACATTCTTTTTATTTGCCTAATATACAGAGGTATAGAGTTACATCCTAAGTTGTTAGGAATGCCAAAGAAATCAGAGCTTGATAAGAAAGCTGTATGGGCAATCTTTGGGAGTTGTGGCTAAGTTGCACAACTGGTAGAGGAGAATGTAAAGTCATATTAGAAACAATGATCAACAATACAATGGTACTAGTTACTTGGCAGAGAGTAATCCAAATAGAACAGGTCTAAGGATCTTTGCTGCCTAGTGTGGCACATCGGTAGGTGGCAAAGGCATAAGAATGACTGTACAAATGATTGGAGCTAACCTTAACCTTGAACAATGCTCAACAGGAAGGGCAGAAAGTTCTGGAAGTTGCTTAAAAAGGAAATGACCTCTCAAAATCTTCAAAAGTCTAGAGTGAGCTCCAAGGGCCCTGGAGAGTGGTGCAAGGGGGTGGGCTGAAGTGTAAGGGAGTGAAGAAAGTAGAGGTCAGTGTAGATTAGAAAATAGAAGTCTTCTGACGAAAGTTAGTGAAATCATTGCATCTGCTTTTAAGACTTAAATCTTGTTTTGGGTTAGTCATGTTAGATTTTGTTAGTCCACTACTGTCAGGTTCCACTGACCACAGGGGCTCAGTCTACTGGGCAAATTCTTATATGGCATGCATGATACAAACACAGCATTACTGTTGAGAGCATGGAGTGTGCAAGACTAGGGTGGGACTGAGAATGTGAGCGGCAGGCAAGCAAGTGATTGCTGGTCACACCAAGGCAAGAGTGTGAGTGCCGGAGGTGAAGAAGGAGGTTGGAAGACGAGTGCCAGAGTGAGCATAAGTCTCAGAGGTGCATAAAAAGGGTGGAAGATGAGTGCTGGAGTGAGAGCAAGTCCCAAGGCTGATGATTGAATAGCCAGGGCAAGCAAAGAAACTTAGCAAGTTTCAAGATCAGAGATAGTGGGCACAGAGATCTAATAAAGCCAAAAGGGAAAAGAGTTGAGACAAGAGATGGAAGGAAAAATGGAACAAGTTGAGATTGAGGTGAGAGAAGAAAGAGAGAGAAAAGAGGTTGAGAGACTTAGAGACTTGAGGCAAAAAGAGGGAGAGAAGAAACAGAGATTAGATTCAAGAGATACAAGGTGAGTGGAGACAAAAGAAACAAGATGATATACAAGACAAGTACAAATAAAAATGAGATAAGTCAAAAAATAGAAACTGGAACATGCAAAACTAGAAAACAAAAACAAAACACAAAACTAAAGATAAGAAGTATGGCACTAGAGTACTCAATGCTACTCTATGACTTATATACTGGGTGATATGTAGGCTCTGGGACACAAGTCCAGGCCCTGGTGATGAGTTGCAGCGCTGGGGCTCAAGATGAAGCCCAGCAACCATGCAAGAGGATGGTGGTGGTTGATGCATATTGTGCAGTGCAGAGGAAACTTCTTAAAGGAAAGCCTTGCTTTGGGAGAATGTAGGCATAGAATGGCAACAAGGTGAGGAGGCAAGCAAAAGTGGGGCATAGTGTGCAGAGGTTGGACCAGCGGTGATGTGGAGTCACTCTGCCAGACAACAGAAAATAGTCAACAGTAGGTCACATGACTGGTCACATGTCACATGTCACACCCACGT
>JABCKQ010026330.1:0-14459 GCA_018857305.1 Termitomyces sp. T159_Od127 | reverse complement strand
TTGGAATGTGATCCCAGGTAATTGATTTGTATAAATAGTTGACTTGAATACTAATGTACCAATTTCAGGCAACAGACTTTTGTATGAAGAAACAAGTTATAATGCTGAGGAGTTGAAAAGAAGGGTGGAGGAAAACAAGGCCAAGTTCAATGCTGAACAACTGGAGACTTTCAATGCTGTCATAAACTCAGTGGACAACAACTTGGGCAAGATGATATTCATTCACAGTGCAGGTGGTTGTGGCAAAACCTTTGTTTGCAATACCCTGGCCTCTGCTGTTTGTTCCAATGGAGATGTTGCATTATGTGTGGCATCATCTGGGATTGCTGCTTTGTTGCTGGAGGGTGGTAGAACTGCTCATTCCAGGTTCAAGATTCCTATACCTGCTTTGGATACCTCTATTGCCAACATCAAGAAAAGCACACATTTATCCCAACTTATACTTCACACCAAAGTCATCATCTGGGATGAAGTTCCAATGCAACACAAGAATGCCATAGATTCTGTGGATCATGCTTTCAAGTTTATCCTGGATAAAGACATATCCTTTGGTGGAATTACTATGGTCTTTGGAGGAGATTTTTGGCAGTTCCCAGTTTGACTAGCTTTTGCTATAACTATAAACAAGTCTCAAGGGCAATCAGTTAAACACATTGGATTGGATCTTAGATCATTTGTGTTCTCAGATGGACAACTTTATGTAGCCCTTTCCAGATGCCCATCAGGAAGTAGGATTAAAATAATTTTGTTACCAAACAATACAAATAGGACAACTGCCAATATTGTCTACCAAGAGATTTTAAATGGTTTACAATTGTAGCTTATGAAAGTTTGATTATATTGCATATTTGATAAAAATATACAAATACACATTGTTACTTGATGGGATTCATAGCCATAAATGAACAAAGTGAGCTTATGGCAGTGCCTTTAGTCACTCAATGAGATTTGGAGCCATAACCAAACAAAGTGAGGTTATGGTGGAGCCTTGAATACTCAGTGGGACTCAAAGCTATACCTCATAGGAGGTATAGCAGAGGCTGAGTGGCAGGGGGTTTTGGGAGCAAAGCCCTCAACAAGATACAAGGCCTGTGCCAAAGGCACAGGTCGCAGCTCATTACTCCATCAGTTATGATTTGAATTACATAAGCCAAGATGCAATCTGTAGCTACAATGCCATAGTATTTTACATGATTTCACCAGAATTTTAAATACTTCCAATCTTTCATGCCAATGTCATCTTTCTAAAAAGTATAAAACATTGAGACAGTAGATGCTCAAAAAACTGTTCTGGTGAGTGGATAAGTTAAAATGGCCATTACTTGCCTCTCATACTCACTACCCTAAATATAATCAGCCCTACTGCTTATAGCCACTTCACATCTTTGGTCCCATATAGTCTTCTACATTTCAGCTGACCATGACTCTCTGCCTTTCTTAGGTCTCTGCTAGGCCAATCTTTTGATGCTAATGACAACATCAAACCATTGCTCCTTGAAGGACCTACATTCCCTGCCTGGGCCTCAGGACCACCTTCAAGCAACAAGAGGCCATTTCCAGGTGGCAGACTCCTCAACAGCAGACCTCTAAGTAAATAGAGCACAGCTATGGATGCATTACCCTCACAGCATGGTAGCAGTGACAATTATTATTATTACTACAATGCAAAAAGCCTGCTCCCCAACTAAAACAACTAAAACAACACTTACAATGACAATACATGGTCTCTGGTTTGCTCCCCATTGTATCCTTTGCCCATGCATCAAGAGCATTTTCTGCCTTGCACCCAGACAGCCTGACTATGATAGTTACAAGGCAGCTCACTACCCAAATTTACCAACAGTACTAAGAGGACCACAGTGAGTATTTAGCACCCTAGGCTTCTTGTAACTCCTCTGAGGTCTCCAACTGGCAGTCTGAAGCAACCACCAGCAGCTGTGCCCCTGGTGCTGCACTGCCTGCTAACTGTACTTCACAATTTTCTTCAAGACAAGGACTTGCCAACACTAACTAATCTCTGGTCCCTAGTCTCCCAGCACAGCTCAACACTGCTGACATCCACAAAGCTTTAGAGCTCAATGGCTCAGACAATAACACATTCTGGGACCCTTGATGCCCTCAACTTTGCAAATGATAAAGAGGCCTTGTGTACTGACCAGTTCAGAACTGGGCCTCAGATTGATGTGCTAGAGAAGACACAGGAATGACAATAGAGAGAAGAGGCTTGCATCTTGTGTGGTGACCAAGTTAATTTCATCTGATTGCCCTAAACATTAGACCATAGGACAAGCTGTTTGAATCATTGAGAGCAAGAACTGCAACTTCTGGTTTATGAAAAACAACGCAGTCTTTAAATTACAGACTGGACTTTGATGTCTTCTCTGCTCCAGTTACACACCTTGGCACAATGGAAATTCTAAGACACTCTTGGCACACCTTCCCTCCCAATCTTTTCAGACCCTCCTTCTCCACACCCCTCTCTTTCTCTCCCACTTCTGTCAATACTTTAGTTGACAGCAGCACAGCTGACAACTTCATCAACAAGTCTTTGGCAGTGCTTGCTTCACAGCCCCCTCCATCCCCCTCAGAGACTGCCCATCTCCATCCACTTAAAACTCTTCAATGGCAGTTCTACCTCCACTGGTGCTATCACTCACTATATGCAATCAATCCTCATTTTTGCAACAGTAAACAAGAAGCCCTCCAGCTACTGGTAACTAAGCTGCACACCTCCACTCTTGAACTCCCTTGCAGCTCTGCTCAAAGTCTGCTCAGTTGTTTGTCATCAATGCCTAATTTGGCAACTCACCCAAGGCCTTTGCTGCTCTCTCTAACCATGGTATGTTCATCACTGACCTCATGCCATGCAATATGATTCTTTCAGTATGAATAGAATAATCCATGAAAAATGCAAAAATAAGTGTGTGACATCAGTTTTTTGTTATTCTACAAGTAATCCTTGGCCTAGAAATATCTGACAAATGCAAATGCAAAGGATAGTATCTGGCTTCAATTTTGCAGTAGCTATAGAATTGCTTAATTTTCCTGCAGAAAATGTACAGAATTCTTTCTTGGTTTCTGTCTAAAAATTAAATCTGAATTGTGTTTGGATTTGCACGTGCAGAGATTGATTATCAAGTGCATAAAACAGGCCCTGTGGGCCTGCATCAATTTCTGATGATTTTTTTTTTCAAAACTTTTGATCTTATCCACTGCTGGCACCAGAACCTGTTTCCATCAGGAAAAGTGACAAAGAAGTGTGTCATGCCATTTCCAATGTACATATCTTTGAAGGAAAAAGGTTTGAGACAATGGAAAATGCCTTTTTCTAAGGCAAAAAGTTGCCAAAGAAATGGTATGACACACTTCTTTGTCACTTTTTCTGGTGGAAATATGTTCTGGCACCAGCAGTGATCCCAGGTATGACACCAGAGCCTTTATTTGGCCGTTTTGGCACTTATATAATACAATTACATAAACGTGCTGTCTAAACCGGATGTCTCCTATTTTAGGTGGATGGATATCTCACGTCAATATCTCACGTCATGTCAGGGATAATCGAGCATCGGGCGGGAGCCAAGCATTGGGCAGGAGCCCACCGGGCCGTGATATACCCAGAGCTAGAATCAAACAACTGCTTTTATACCAATCGACTGTGACAACTTGAACAGCACGAAACACCATCTTGCAGCGGCCACACGCTCTTTCCCTTTGCGCCAACAACAACGAGACCCTGACCCCTGGCACTTCCGCACAATCCATACATACCCCCTGTTTATCCTGTAATTAGAGAGTATGATATATTATCCTGCCAGCGTCAGGCGGTGAGTCAGAGGCGCGACAGGTTCTTTAATCCAGTCATAGCCCTGTACTCGGGCAAGAGGATATTACCATACCTCAGCCAATTAGTTTGCGATCCTGATTCCCTTCATTCGTCTTCATTCGTCTAAGCACAGAGAAGTTCGGATCAAGACTTACGAAGAACAGTTGAAAACTCTAGGCAGAGAATAAAGATACCACTGGAGGGAAGTGTCAGTTGAGTAATCTTAGAGTAGCAAACGGAACGATTACGACGGTGCAACAATTGCTCCGGATTTGAATTCAATATGATGCACGAACGCGTAAGGCCACACGTCACTGCGGCCGATCTGCCGAACTCGATGTCAGCTGAAAACATATAAGATTACATCAACCATTGTGGTAATCCTCAATGGGCAAACTGTCATTTACCTCATTCATCCGTGGCCAGCTGGCCCGAGTTCCCCCGCCTCTGAATGCGGACCTCACAGGCAAGACTGTCATGGTTATAGGGGCCAATACCGGGATCGGTTTCGAAGTATCGAAACATTTCGCCCGGATGAAACCCGGTCGCCTGATTCTTGCATGCAGAAATAGTCTAAAAGGCGAGGATGCTCTGCAAAGTACGTAGCAAGATTCCCTTAAAACACAAATTTTGTCATACAGTTTGCGTGCACGGCGTTTGACTTCCCACTGATTTCTCTTTCACGCTACTTTGGGGTCGACGAATCTAACAAATGGACACTTATTTACTGTTTTAGAAATCAAAGAGCAGACTGGATATGAAGCAGCAGAACTCTGGATGCTTGACCTGAGCGAGTTCACATCTGTCATCGCTTTTGCGGACAAATTTGTGAAAGAATGCGGGCGATTGGATTATCTTATTGAGAACGCTGGAATGGCCACCGATACCTATGCTGTAACCAAAGATGGCTTTGAACAAACGTACGCATTCTTTTCCTAGGTTCAACATACCTTGACTCGCCTGTGTACAGGCTTCAAGTCAATTGTCTTTCCCTGTTCCTTCTGGCATTGCGGCTGCTCCCCATTATGATCAAAACGGGAATCAAGCACTCCACACGCCCGAGATTGGTCATTGTTACCAGCGAAGTCCACTTCTGGTCTGAAATCCCGAAGAATCCGGATGGTCTTTTAAACGGTAACTACAACATTTACAAGACCCTCAGTAGCAGAGAATATTGCGACAAGCAGTACGTTATATTTCAAATTCACTTACTCATCTCAAATCATTTGTTACAAGTCTCTCTAGCCGTTACCATGATTCCAAACGTATGTCATTTCATCCATTATCTCAAATCGAATCCACGCAACACTAACCCTCACGCAGTCCTTGACATCTTCTTCCACCGCTCACTGGACGATCGACTCGGCCCTGCTTCTCCCGTTGTCGTCAACGGCGTCAATCCCGGCTTCTGCTACTCAGAACTACGACGTGAGGGTACTGGCCTGAGGTCGTTGTACATGTTCTTTATGGAAAGAGCACTCGCGCGCACGGCGGAAGAGGGGAGCAGACAGCTTTTGTATGCTGCTTTGGGAGGAATTGGGAAAGAGGATGACAAGTTCCGCGGGGCCTATGTCTCCTTGGCGTGCATTTCGGAGGCCAGTGATTATGTGCTTGCGTCGCATGAGACACAAGATAGACTTTGGGTGCGTATAGCTTCTCAAATTCCGGTCAAATTGATTTGTGATTTGTAGGAGGAGGTCGTTGATATAGTCAGTGAGGTTGACCCGAAGGTTAAGGACATCGTCAAGGAACATCTCGTCAGTACTTGAGATATTATGGTCGCTTCATTTTCTGCATCGACTGCTCGTCAACTTGTAACATGATTAATGTTCTGTACAATATTTGATCATGTAACACTTTCCTGCCAAGCAAGAGAAGTCGCTGGATAATCCTCGTACAACGCCAACACTTCCCCCTAGATTCTGAAGCTCACAATTCAGTTCTGAAACTTTTGTCGTAATTGAGCCGATTCGCACGACTGTCTGCAAATGTCCTCTGACCTACGGTATCAGTAAAACTCGACTCTTCAGCCTTTAAGCCCATTATGTCTTGAATCATCAAGCACAGAATTATGCATACGACAACAGCCGAAGATGTTTTTGAAGCATGGGATGCTGAAAGATGGGGCTGGAAAAGTAACAAGACTAGGGTCAAAGAAGACTGAGCACTCTGGAGTGTAGTGCATGTAAAAGACAAGCGCTGGGGTCAAGAGTGGGCAGGAGGTGGGCACTGAGGCTGTGAGTAGGGGCAAGTATATCTGTGGGTGGTAGTCAAGGGGTTTACAAGGGTGCTGGGGACAAGAAAATGAGGATTAGGTAGTACAAGGGTTGTAAGCAAAGAGCATGGGGTGCAGCTAGGTCAAGATGATGTAAAGGATGAGACTGACAAGAAGAATGGATACAGGGAGAAGCAGCTACTGTCTGCTGTTTTCTGGCCACCCACAACACTGCACCTGATCCAAGACTCCATATGTATCCTCCAATGCTGTGGCGAGTATCAGGGCAGCTGGCTCAGTCGGAGTCAGTGAATCAGGATCTGGGCCTCCAAGATGAAGCTTGAGATCGCACATGCCCTTCAAGTACTGGACCAGACATTTTGCCACATTCCAATGTAATGTCATGTAGGAGTCCATGTATTGCATGAGTCGTTGTACAGCAAAGGATATATCAGGACAAGTGGAAATTGCAGTGTATAGTAGGCATCCAATGAGTTGTCGGTAATGTGTGTTGTTAAGGATGCAATGTTCTTCCTGGGATAGGGAGTCCCAGTCAACACATCATAATTTTGTGTTATGGGTAATGAAAGTGGCATAGCACTCTTCTGATCAAATTAGAAGATAACTTTGTCGATGAGTGTGATCTGGGAGAGTTTGACGCAGTTGTTTGGACAATCCCAGTCCACTGCAATGCCTACTACAAAATGTGGGGCTCCTCGATGCAAAATCATCCAGAGTTGTCTCATTTGAGCTTTAAACCATTCATTTTCTTCTTTGCTGTTTGCAATAAACAGAAGGTCATTGACATGAAGAGCTGCAATGACTGTGCTATGAACAGTGACTCAACAGAAGATACAAGACTCGCATTCCAAGCATTTGAATCCCCTGGAGACCATGCTGTCATTGACTGCCTGATTCCAGATCCTTCCCACCTGCTTCATTCCAAATAATCCTCTCACCAACATCCAAACCCAGTCTTCTTTGCCACCTTTTTCAAACCCATTGGGTTGTTTCATGTACTGAACCTGGTCTTCAGGGAAAATGCTGTATAGAAAGGCTGTTTTAACATTGATCTGCGTTGCATCCCATTCTTTTACAGCTGCCAGGTGTAATAGAATACACCATGATTCCATGCGGGCTGTGTGTGATGTGGTTTTAGTATAATTGCAACCATGTATTTGTTTGTGACCTTGAAATACTAGTCTGACTTTCAACCTGACTGCATTCCCATGCTTGTCATGAAGACCGGAAGTCTTGTTCTCACTTTCTGACCTGCTGGGACTACTGATATAGGAGGGATGATATAGGCAAGTGTCCTGTCTGGTTAGTTGGCATCATATCAGCGGCAAGAATATTGTTTGTGATTTTTCTTGCACAAGTGGTCCAGTCAACTGTGGCAATGGATTCGTCTAATTGTGGTAAACCCAACGTGTTTCCAGTATTCAGTGCTGTGATTGACGGATGATTCTGAAGGAGAAGAGGTGATCTCTGCAATAGCTGCTGTTTTGGTGGGAGCTGGGAGCTGACCAAGCTGCAAGGGGTCCACATACCACAGTTTTCCATCCATACCATCACAGCAACAAAGGACTTCATGGAGGGTGCTGTAGCCATGTTTCTGAATTAAGATTTTTCTAGTGTGTTCAATCATCCTCTTGATGTTTATTGTGCTTCCTGAGCTTCTATGATGGACTTTCCAACCATGCTGCCTCTCCTCCACATGCAGAATGCTTTTATATATCCTTTATAAGGCCTTTTTAGCACAAAACAATTCTCACAGCAAGTTGCTCCAGAACCATGGTTGTATCCTGGTAAGTCTGATGACCTGACACCCCCTTTTGTGCTAAAGGCTGTTGCTGATGATGCCCAAAAGTGTGCCAAGTAGTGTCTGAGTAGGCAGTCACTAGGCAATGTGAGTTAGCATTGGGCTTGCTAGAAGAGAGAGAACTAAGCAGGGTCTCAGCAGATGAGTTATCTGTGGCAGCAGTGAAAGGGGAATAATTGAAGGAGCTTAGCATAGACGCCAAGAACTAGAGGCCTGCCATAATTGCTAGATGCATAGAGTGCTAGAGCACTGGCATACTTTGAGTGGTAAGACAAAGTGCTTAGAGCAGTGCCTTGGCATAGGGATAGACAAAGGTGTAAGCTGATTTAAGCTTTGAAGCCCAAGCATAAGAGATTGGGTGTGAAGGTGACCTGTTATTTGAAGTGTAGAAGTACAGTATATATAGTAAGTGGTAAGCAAAGTCACTGTTGGTGACCAAGGGTTGCCAAAGCAGTGAACTTGGTAAGTAAACACTAACCAACAATCTTTTATATAGGAAAATGTCAAACAGACCTTGGTGACACCTACTGGTGCCAATCAAGCTGTCTGTCATGTCAATATGTCAAAAAGTAGGTATAAAATCACCAAACTGTCAGTGTCATCAAATGACAGGGCCTTCTCATTGCACTCACTCCTTCAGGTCTGAGAGGCAGCAGGCTGTGCCTTTGTTGGTAACAAGATTATGATGCTTAATATCATCAAGCACAGATTCAGTGAAAGTGATGGCAAAGCAATTGTTGAGCCCCCAATTGGCATGCACAGGAGGTTTGGTGTTGATGCTTGGGCAAGCAGTGATAAATAACATTGAAGACATGGAAATGGATGCTGTTAAGGATAAGAGTGTCCTTGAGTCTTTCTGTTCACTGGCTGAAGTTTCTATCAGCACAAATGTATCTGGCTCCTTCCCACCTATGGCAGATGATGCACTCAGGAACAGAGGAGTTGGTTGCAACAGCAGATGAGACATTCAATGGAGATATGGGGGACATGGTGAGTAGAATTGCTAAGAAGAGACAAAGACAATAGGTAAGAATAATAAACAAAGAGTAATCAGGTACGTAATGCAGCGTATAATAACTCTGAACAGAGGTTTGATCAAAGGCTAGTTTTGGGGTTTGGTGTTGATAATGATATAGTCAGTTTTGTATGTAATTTGTATTCCAAGACAATTACTCACCCCTTAGCCAATATAATTGACTGAGGGTTTTTTGTAGCATAAATGTTTATATATATGTGTGTAATACAATGGGAGTAAGACAAAGCATTAGTGGCTGTGGCCAGTGACCCTGTATTATGAGTGGCTGGTGTGATATCATGAAATGGTAAAATACTAACAAAAGCTGCATATCAGGATACTTCCAATTTGAGGGAAATTTTAGAGCATCCCTCTCTGCCCTGCTCTTTTAGATGCATACAATGGTGACCATGCTCACCTTGACACTGTAAGGGCAACCTCTGGAAGTTGTGGCTTAGTCACACAACTAGCAGAGGAGAATCCAAAGTTATATTAGAAACAATGATCAATGAAACAATGGCAACTAATTACTTGGCAGAGGTGAATGATAAGAGAACAAGTATCAGGATCCCCACTGCCTAGTGTGGTGCATCAGCAGGCAGTGGAGGCATGAGAATAACTGTACAGGAAGACCAGAGCTAATATTAACCTTTTATAATGCTCAAACAGGAAGTATGAGATGTTCTGGAGGTTGCTCAAAAAGAAAATGACCTCTGGAGATCTCTGGAGGTCCAGAGCAAGCTCCAGATGTCTTAGGAGTGGTGCAAGGGGGCAGAGTGAAGTGTAGAGAGGCTAAGCAAATCAAAGTTGATGTAGACAAAAATGAAAGTCTCCTGGTATCCTCTAACATGCAATATCTCAACATGTGGGGTAGAAGACTGGTGAAATGGGATAGATTCTGCTGATGGCCTGAGGCATCTTTGAATGTTTCCAGTTGAAATTTCTGACAAGTCCTGGTGCATGCACATTTTTCTGTGGTTTCCAGGATATATCTTCTATACCATAGCTTTTCAACTTTCCCTGTACTGTAGTTGTCACTGGAATATACAATGATCCAGGAACTTCTCAACCTTGTACTCTTCTGTTAGCAACAAAGACTACATGGTATGTTAATATGTATCCATGAGTCAAAGTACCACATACTTCAGCTGGTGAATAAACAACTGAGGTATGTTTGATCTTTGAATTCAACCTCTCATATACTAGCTGTATAGTTCCTGATTGCCATCTCTCATGTGTGTGGGCACTTACCACAATTCCCTTCCAACACCACCCCAGACTTGTGGTAGGCATCAAGTGTCACATTAAAAGAGAGCTACACACAATTTGTAGTGTTGAGGGCATGGCAACAGTTTGGTAAACAGATCTGCAATGTTTTTGCACTTGGCCTGTATTTGATTTTTATCTTCCCATCTTTCACTGACTGTCAAATAAAGCAGTGTCAAATGTTGATGTGTTTGATGCAGTCATGACTTTTTTTTTTAAAATCACAATTGAACCAGTCATGTCTCAAAGTCAGCCAGATGGTGCCACAAACTTAACAACAAACATGGTGCTTGACATAGGGCATCTCATGAAGAGTTAATCATGAGGTGCATGAAGCATGGCACCATCACCATCAATGCCATGGTCTACCTTTACATACTAGTGAATTAATAGACATGATTTTGACTGATTTTGCTGGGGCTACTGCAGATGTGCCATGGAGCAGTAAGGCATAAGTTGTCAGCCATACAATAGGATCAGCTGATGTTTCCTCATTGAGCAGTGAGCTGGTGATTGCCACCCATGAGTTGGACTTTGACTTAAAATGTACACCCAAAAACATTCATCATCAATATCAGCACCCTGGTCATTTGCTTTAAACAACACAGTACAAAGATGAAATGTGCTATGATGCTCATGCCATCGACACAATCAATGGAGGACAGCTCTTCTACATGAATCAGACCTAGATTGTACTTTGCATCATATAGCATTATTAACAAAGACCATGTATCTGCTGCATAACCATCCATCCTCCAATGGGGTTCACAACGTTCAGTGTAACCATGATTCATGCAAATGGAAGGCTATCCAGTTGGAGCCATCAAAGTTCTCCTCCTGATGGAGGAGAAACAGAGGAAAGATTCTGTAACATGTTTGTGAGGTCAGTTTTAGTTCTTTTGGTGAGCCAAAAAAGGTTTTTTAGTGTTGTTTTGACTGAGTGGCACTGGAATAATAACCTGTGAGCAACAGAGACTAATTGGTATGTTAATAGATATATCTGTATCCATGACTCAAAGTAACACATACTTCAATTGGTGAATAAACAACTGAGGTATGTTTGATCTCCAAATGTGACCTCTTTTCCACTAGCTATATAGTGCTTAATTGCTATTCCTCATGTGTGTAGGCATTTACTGCAATTTCCTTCCAACATGATTGTTGTTATTGATGATAACCAGGGGTGAAGGGAG
The DNA here is from genome assembly GCA_018857305.1 of Termitomyces sp. T159_Od127. Lineage (NCBI taxonomy): Eukaryota > Fungi > Basidiomycota > Agaricomycetes > Agaricales > Lyophyllaceae > Termitomyces > Termitomyces sp. T159_Od127. The sequence continues at coordinate 3,125 of JABCKQ010026330.1, read as the reverse complement.
TACAGAGCATTGCCCTAGAATAGAATTCTCTGGAGCTGTTGTTAGTTTCATGACATTTGATGCTGAGTAAAGCTAGTGCAATCTGTGGGCCTACCTGTTTTTCTACTATAAAGGGCCCTAGCTGATGGTGTGAGAGCTTTTTTGATGGGTGGGTTGTGATAATGTATGAGGCATTTGCTAGGCTGACTGTAGTGCACACAATGTCCACAAACGCAGTAGTACTGTTGAGAGTGTGGAGTGTATGAGACCAGAGGCAGGACTGGGGGTGCAAGCAGTAGTTGAGTGAGGGATCACCTGTCACACCAGGGCAAGAGTGCAAGTGCCAGGGACAAGGAGGGGGGTTGTGTAACAGAGCAGGCTGTTTCAGTCTATTTGGTCATACTTAACATATCCACTCTTTAGTCTTCTTTCCTTTACCACTGTCTCTATGCTTGTGCAGTCATCATTCTCTCTATAGAACTGGGTCTTATGCACTTGGGACACTTAAGGAGTCAAAAACTCACCAAAACCCTGTAGCTATGTTACAGGTTGAAAGACAAGTGCCAGAGTGAGCATGGGTCCTGAAGATGCAAGAGTTAGGTGGAAGGCAAGCACCAGTGTACAAGTGAGTCCTGAAGTTAATGACAGATGGCCAGGGCAATTGAGGGGACTTAGCAAGTCCTGAGATCAGAGATAGGGGTGTGTAGATCTAATCAAGCTGGAAGGGGAAATAGAATGAGTTGAGACTAAGGTGAGAGAAGAGAGAAGAGGCAGAGAGACTGAGAAACTTGAGGCAGAGAGAGAAAGAGAAAGCAGAGTTAGATTGAGAGATACAAGGCAAGTATAGACAAGAGAAGCGAGACAATACAAGACAAGTGCAAAACAAAAATGAGACAAGTCAAAAAATGGAAACCATATCAAGACTAGAGTACTAGATGCTACTCTATGACTTATATACTGAATGGTATGTAGGCTTTGGGGCTCAGGTCTGGGCCCTGGTGATGAGTCGTGGTGCTGGAGCTCAAGATGAAGCCTGGGAATGGTGCAAGGTGGTGATGGTGGTTGATGCATGTTATGCAACACAAAGGAAGCTCCTCAAAGGAAGGCCTTGCTTTGGGAGCATGAAGGCATGGAATGGTGGTGAGGCAAGGAGGCAAGTGAGAGTGGAGTGTGGCGTGCAAAGATGGGACTGGCTATGATGCATGGTCATGATGTGTGATTAGCATCTCAGTGGTAGCTGAAGGAGGCTTTGGTATGGGCTGGAGAAAGTGCCAGGGGTTGCCAGGGCCAGCGCTGATGTGGCGGCTGTGGGCAGTGATGACCAAGAGGTGCCAGGGGTGGTTGTGGCTGGTGGCAGTGACAGGTGGTGATGGCCAGGGGCTGCTGAAGTGGCTAGTCAGGTAGCAGTCCAGGCCCAGGACATTGTTGAGGCTGGTTTAGGGGGGTTGGAGTTCTGGGGCCAGAGTTGAATACCAGTGGTTAATAGTGGGTCATGACAGCAGACCTGATCTTTGGCCTGGTACTTGAGTGCCAGAGTTTGCTTGAGGTCATAGTATCATGCTATGTTGTCCTTTGTCTTTGCTAGGGCAGTCTTTGCCTCCTTCTGTGCCATTTTTATCTAGTCTACAAACTTGTTCACAGCTTCATTATCCAATGTATTAGCCTGAGTCTCAAAGCCCATATGTGGATGATGTAAATGTGATTGTTGTACTGGAACTCTGCATCTGAGAGTAGCTTGTTCCAATCATCTTGACACTATGCAGAAGAGGCAGAAGAAGTGTTCAAGCTTCTAGCTCATGTGTTTGGTTTAGCCATTTGATTGCAGATAGTAGGCAGCGGAGGTGTGAAGCTTCACATTCAGCATTTAGTAGAGCTCTTTCATGACCTCCGCTACAAATTGTGGACTCTGGTTGGACACATAGGCATCAGCAAGACCATGGAGTTTCCAAACATTCTTCAATTATAGGTTGCCTCTTGACAAGGAAACACCAAGAGAAGCAGATCAAGCAGATTGAGGGCAGCATAGAGAATGTGATCCATGCAACAGGCCTGCATAGCAGCACACTCTTCCACCTTTGAATGATGATTTTTCATTACTTTTATAGCACATGCTGAGCATCTCTGGGGACACTAGCTTATATTCACTTTGCCTGGCACCCAGTCCAAAGCCTTGGCATTTTGCTCCTGGAGCCAGGTGAAGTCAAGAACCATGTCTTGCTTGCCTAAACAGAGGAGGAGTCAGGAACAGAAGAGCCAAGAGAACTTAGGGTAGAAAGGGAGAGAAGAGCAAATAGAATAGATTAGAGGACGAGGCGAGTAGAGATGAGGCAGGGAAACAATATGAGACAGATATGATAAGAAAAGAAGCAAGTAGAAATGAAGAGACCAGGGCACGTGAGAAAACAAGACAGAAACAAGAACACAGCAAGACAATACGGGGCTACGGTAATATCAAGACTAGAGTACTACTTACTACTCTATGACTTATATACTACACAGTACGTAGGCCCCAGGGCTCAGGCCCAGGTTCCAGTGGCAAGTAGTGGTGCCGGGGCTTGGGGTGAGACCTGGGGGCCACGCAGGGCAGGGTGAGGTTGAGACATGTCATGCGGTGCAGAGGTCTTGTACTGGAAATGCAGAGACATGTGGTGGCGGTGCGGTGAGGAGGGAGCAGGAGCAGGATGTGGCATGCGGAGGTTGGGTCGGCAGTGATGCGTGATCGTGATGCATGATGGGGGTCTTGGCATGGGCCGGGGGTGACGGGTGGTGCCGGCGCTGATGTGGTGGCTATGGGCGGTGTGATAGCCGAGACTGGCACTGATGTGGTGGTCATGGTGGTGATGGCCAGGGGATGCCGCAAGTGGTGGTGGCTGTGGCGGTGACAGGCAGTGATGGGCAGTAATGGCTGGGGATGCCGCAGGTGGTGGTGGCTGGTGGCGTTGATGGGCGGTGATGGGCAGTGATGGCCGAGGGCTGCTAAGGGAGTTGGCCAGGTAGCGGTCTGGGCCCAGGGTGGTTGTGGGGGTGGTTTTGAGAGGGTTGGAGTCCCAGGGCTGGGGCTGTGATGACCACAACTCCTGCAATAGAAGTGATCTACCAACTGGGCTAAAAGGCCACAATGTCAAGCCTGGCTTGACATGTTGCAG
>JABCKQ010026329.1:0-14491 GCA_018857305.1 Termitomyces sp. T159_Od127 | reverse complement strand
GGTTGGACAGGTCAGAAGTAGGGCATCTTTATGACTCGTTGAATTAGGTGGACGAGCCCAACGCGCATTGCATCGAGACTTCTTGATGAAGATTGATAGATAGATACTACGGCTCCACGGCATTTTGTAAACACATTTTATGTCAGACTTCTTCTCACATCCATTCCAGCAAACATCTGAAGCTGTGAGTAGCGTTTCTTTTGCCTTCATACATCGTATCTATCGCGAACATTGTTCACTTCTGTCCTAGATCTGTAATATTCAACATTGTTTCCACTCAGGCTGACAATCTTGGTCAATGGAACCAAGAAATATCCGTGTGTCACTTTTATCTCTCCAGCAGGTGCTCGATCGTGGGTGGCTATGATCCACAAGTCATGTACTCTGTTGTTGAATGCCTCAATGACAATTTCAATCCATCGTCTGAAAAGATTGTCATTGGTATATAGGCTGATGTTATCGGCATGTCGGTCAGGTCTCAGGACATGAATCCCTTCGGACACATGCGCCGTCGGACATCGAAGGCTTTCCGACAATTCCACCTTGAAGGAAAAGCCATCAGTGTCCCCTGGCCACTCGCATACCTCCACACCTTTAGGGAAAGGCCATCAATGTCCTCTTGTCCATCTCTGCCCACTTCCATGTACTCGGAGCAGATTCAACCAAATTGTCCACAACTTCAATACCACATAAATTAGCGTGTCCAGTGCAAGATCTATCATCCATTTCACCGATGATGAGTTCGAAATCACCTACAGATCCCGTGAGCTTCCCCAGTTCCCCATGCATAACCCACATAATTGTCTGAGCATACAGGTGCCATACGGCACGGTGCAAAATGCCCCAAGCCATAGTTTTCCTAACTATCAAGAGAACTGGCAAATGACGACCAGGTTCATGAACCCTCATACCGATAGCGTGAGCTGCCGCAGTTCTCCATGCATACCCCACATAACCGTCTAAGGATGTAGCTGCCACACGAGACTGCGCACAATTACACAAGCCATAGTTTCTCTGACTATCAAAGATACACCCAAATGGCAAACAGGAGCTCGATATCTCCTACCGATTCCGTGAGCTTCCGCAGTCCTCCATGCATAACCCACATAACCATTTAAGGGTGTAGATGCCGCTCGACACTACGCCCATTTCCCCGAGCCATGATTTCTCTAACGTAAACCACCACGCAATGACAATCAGTCAACGTTTGGTGTCTCCTGCCGATAGCGTGGGCTTCCCCAGTCCTCCGTGTATGTCACAGATGCCATCCGAAGGATTGTACAATCCTGGCTACCCTAACTATGGATACTACGATGTGAGCTTTCCCAATCCTCTGGGCATACCCCGCATAACTGTCTTGTTCCAGGAAAGCAGAGTCTACATCGGCAATGAGTACTCTCCAGAACCTCATAACAACAGAGGGATCAACGATATCATGGAAAGCCACATTTCTCATGGGTCCTTAGAAAATGAGGACCGCTTCCCCCCTCGACGTAAGAGGAAAGCAGGACTGTGTGATTATTGCGGAAAATCGTAAGCTTGGATCAGTCTTTCTTGGTTTCCTACTCCTTATCAATCGTAGTTTTAAACGTGGAGATAAGAATTATATGAATAAACATTATAGGCATTGTCCGTATCATCCGTCGTCTACAAGAAACTGATTCCAGGCGACACAACGAGGTCACACGTCGACAATCACGCTTTGTCGGCCGTTGCCATTGGCCTCCCTTCTTCTTTGGACAAGCGTTGTGAATCAAATGAGATAAGATAAAAATGATTAGATGTTGCCCTTACTTGAACCCACTACTAGAGTAGCGGAAATGCTCACCATGGCGTCGCATTCTTTGTCCTTTGTCCTTTGTCCTTTTCTCATCTTTGTTCACATATAAGGCCTTAGTGTTGTACATAGTACTCTCACACCCCATGCTCACCACATGGACGCTCTCTCAAAGTTACCATGTACGCCTCAACATCGTAAACTGTGTGCTTCCATTTTCACACTGTCGTCCTCGCCTTGCGCAAGCTCCTCCACGGTTCTACTGGAATTTGTCGCTCTTCCAACCTCTGTCAAAACCGAGGATCCCTGCACCAACAACGTTGCTGTTACCACTGGAGATACTGAGCGTGACCTTGCGCGCGAAACCCTCGACGAGTTCACCCTCGCAGACTGCCTGGGGATCATCTCAGTTGAAACCAGGGCCTCATACTTGGGGATGGCGCTCGCGTTCTGCAAGGGCGGCGTGCGTGCTTCAACCCTCCTCTGATCCTGATCGCTCCGCCGATACTCGTTTCACATTGTAAAATCCAAATTATGAGTCTTCCTAACAAGGCATTCGGTACAGTTGTAGCTCATTATCTTTAGTTATGGCTTTCTAAGTTGAGGAAGCGGCCAACTCCATATAGGGTAATATACGACGTTCCTCTAAGTACAAGCAAAGCGTAATCAATGTATTACGGCCTCCAAGCTACAAGCGGTGGGTAAGGTCTCACAAGAAAGCTGACAACCTTCCCTACTCCCACTTTCTTTGAACGCTGCCTAAGAGATACGAGCAAATTTGTGAGTAAAGAATCAAATTGCTTCCTATCATCGATAAAAGTTTCCTGAGGGCTTGAAGAATAACATCAACACAAGAGGCATATCTCTGCCAGGTGAAGAGAACATTCGCCATGAGGATATCCAGCCAGGCCTCCTGGTTCAACCTATACCAGTGTGCAAGGTTTCTTCAAATCCTTCACCTGCTTGAAGAACTTCAAGTGTCTTTGATACTCTAAAGCATGGTTAGTAGATACAGATTCTGGGATACACTTGATTCAAGCCCTATAGGTGACTTGGAAAGTATTTCCAAAGCCCCCAATATAATGTTAGATGTCTTGTCAAAATGTAAAGAACTCAGACATATATGAGTCTCATCATTTCCTCCAAAAAAATCATCTGCTCAGTCAAGGAACTAGACCCTTTTCGAAGAACAATCATTCACACGAAAGACTTTGGTATGGATAGTCTGTGAAGAGTGGTTGACTTGATCTATGCATAGATTTGTAAAGGATTGAAGATCCTGAGAATGTTGTATGGATAACATAAGATGTTTTTATGAACAAACATGTATTCATCCTGACTAGTCTGAAAAATACTGGAAATGCAAGATGTCAGCATTCAGATCTCTGTTGATTTTATCATGATTGATCTGAATTCATTTTGATTATTTGTTACAATTTACAATACAAAACTATCTGAATGCTGCTGAAAGTATCTGATGTTACAATTTGCATTTGCTCAGATTCTGGATGGAGAAAATGTAAGTCAAATATACCTAGACAAAATAATAAACTTTACCTTTGGAGTTGTATTAGTTATTGTCAGACAAAGTGAGTAATGAAAGCATGTAGTCGGAGAGATTTTCAGTTGCTTGAAACCCTTTCTTTCGAGCCTTTGTTTGTGCCTTAGAGAACTGTTGATATTTCTTCAAACTATTGTGAGTAGGCAATGTGTAAGATAATGATTATGAGATACATCTTTTGTCAGTTATTCACAGGCTTTCCAGGCAGCTGCAAAGTCACCTCGAGTAGCTCCAGGGTGCAATGTAAGAAAATCGACAAGATAAAGATTCCTACAAGTTCAATGTAAAAAGTATATCAAATCATTGAAGCATAGTTACTAAGCTGTCATGATGCTGCCTCTGGCCTTGAGCTGCTTAGTGCTTCCTGACAAGATGGAATAACCCACCATAACAGAGGACAAATGCACTCCAGAGATGACATAGCATTGTATGAAACCACTGAAGGAAACAGCATCCCTGAACTAGCACATAGGGAATACATAACATGTGCAATGACCCTATCAATGGCAGAGTCAGAGGGAGATATAAGACAAACACATTGGATAATAATGATGGCTAGGGACCAGGGAAGTCAGAGAATAGCAGGAATACATGTACTGATGGAATTAACTAACCAGATTGATCACTCTAAAACGAGACCACTGGAGCAAGAACACCTGACAAGTGAGACAATGTCCATAGGTATTACTAGGTATTACAAGAGAGACACAAATGAGGACAAATGGTCATGTTAACAAAGGAGAAAGAACTCAAGCCAGAAGCAAATCAGATGACAACATGGCATACAAAGCAGGTATCAAAGGAGATGATGAATAAAGAAGAGACAAGAATAGATACATTGATTCACCAGAGGTCTAATAACAAATACATAACAAGACATAAGCTAGACATCTAATCCAACACCCCAACATCAAACTACAACCATAAGACAAAAAGACAAGCAGAAGCAGACCAAATAGAGAAACACTCAATCTGTGAAACATAGGAAACATGAAACAGAGAAACAGTATAAAAGTAAGATGAAAACACTAGCAAGAAAAAATAATCTAGAAAGCCCTCCCAGCAAAATGACTAAATATGAACAATCCTCTCTCAAAAGGAAAGTTGTAAGAGAAGTGGAGAGACAACCTAGGGCAGAAACTACAACAGGCAACAGGAGAGGTAAGCAAACAGAAAATAAACCAAAGAACACATGTTAATAGAAGGACAAATAGTGGAAACAAATGGAAAGAGAACTCAGAACATGACAGTGTAGATGTGGAGGAAGGACTCAGAGAAAACATAAAAGAAATTACCAAAGGTTAATAACACACAAAAAAACTAAGAAATAGCCAGGGGGAGATTTCTTGCAGAGATAGCAAATCCCTAAGAATAAGTCAACCATCTAACCAGAGAAACAAGCAACACAACATGAGAACCAGACTAAAGGACTGGCAAATGAGCATGGAGTATCAACCCAACCAGACCTCCATGACACAAGCTCTCAGACTCCCATTCCATGAAGCAGCTTCCCAAAAGTCTATGGCTGGACTGATCAAAATGTACTAGCAGGAGTAGCTGAAGGCATAATCAAAGAGTGGATAACAGATGGAGTAAACAAATGCTTTGTTTACTCATACAATGCAGAAACCAAATTAGACAGAGTGGCAATGGTAGGACACTGGCAAGAAACTATATTCAAACTTTTTGACACACAAAACATATAAGTAGGTGAACTTCTAGGCCAGCAGAACAGAGCATACAAGCCACCATATCTCTATGTTACAGCAGTGCCAAAAGAGATCACTGAAGCACTTATCCAGTGAAGACTTTGATCAACCACTGAAGTAACTTTCTTAGCCATACTCTTCAAGTCTGAACTATCATCATACACCTGCACAATAGCAAATTTCCAACTAGAAGCAAACAACGAAGGAGGAAGATGAGTTACTGAGGTAGTATATAAGGCCATGAAAGGAAGCCATGACCTTCTAGCTTTAATCAGGGAGAAAATTCCTAGAGACAACAACAAATTTGAAAGAGTCTGCCCTTTCCTTGGTGCTATTGCACTCAAAGAACATGGGCAAAGAAGTGCTGTAGAACATACAACCACTACCAGTATCACACATACTGGAGCTGAACAGTGAATGGACAAGACTCATTAGGCAACTATGCTTCTACATCCTATACATGTTGGTAAGAACAATCAGATCCTTTAAATGCATGAGATACAAAGGTATGGATCACTCTGCAGGCCTCTGCCCCCTCCCAACAACTTCAGGAGAGCTAGGGACAACAGGAGACATGCCACAGAGGAATACAGAGGAGGCAAAAACAGCACAAACATACAATAGGAGGACACCTTTCCATGAGAGAGAGAGGAGTCAATACACATAAAAGGAAAGAATAATTAATGATGGTAGCTAATTCCAAATTGAATATCTAATGAAAAGATAAGATGCAAAACACAAATAAGAAGATAAATCCATAAGAATACAAGAGCAAATATGAAAATAGGAACTCTAAATATACAAGGCAGAGGAGCAATGACAATATACAACACAAATCATAAGTGGAACAAAATAAATAGAATCATGAATGCAAATAGACTAGATATAGTAGCTATATGGGAAATTCACCTAAACAAAGACCAAATACAAGCACTAAATTCAACAATGAGAAACATAGCAGTCTATGGTTTAATAGACATGGACTACAAAAATGTAAGAGGAGTAGCTTCTGCAATAAATAGAAAAACCACCAACTGGAAAGAGATAAAAATGAGTGAAGTGATATCTGAGAGAGCATTACTAATGAATATTCCATGGCATACAAACAAAACCCTGAAGATAATAAATGTATATGCTTTAAATGACAGAAAGGAAAACAGTGACTTCTGGCCATAACTTGAAAGAAGAATGAACTAACTAAAACTTGAGAATCTCATTTCCCAAATATGGTCACAGAAGATTTTAATCTGGTAGAAGACTCAATAAACAAACTACCTAGCAGAAAGGACAACACAACTGCAACATCACAACTCACAGACCCAATGTCAGAATTCCACATAGTTGACAGCTGGAGAGATGCAAACCCAAACAAAAAGGAATTCATGCTCAAACAGAAATCCACTGGATTCAAATCTAGGATAGATAGGATCTACGCAACACAAAACATAGTAAATAATGTAACACATGGAAAATTAAGGAAACAAAATTTTCCACAGACCATGAAATGGTCACTGTCCCTGACAATCAGGCATGAAGGAAATGAAAGTGGAGATAAAGCAAGATATATCACACAAATTGACTAAATAGTAGAAACAGCCAGAAGACACCATATCAACCTTCAACAAGAAGATAATACAACAGAAAAAAACCTGAAGGACAAAGAACTAGAAGTCATCAACAAGAAAATAAAAACCTCATTGAAATCAATGACCAACAAGAGCTTAATAGATGATAGAATCTGGACAGTGGTCCACCAAATGGACTTCACCAAAACTATTTGTACTTTCCTATGAAGAAGCACACATGGAATATACTGGATAAGGAACTATTGGATACATACCAGGCTATGAAAGCAGAGCAACCTGCATAACATGCAACTGCAAAGGATCAATGGAACACATCTTGCCCCACTATAAAGCCCCAGGTCAGAAAAAGATCTGGGAAGCAGTAGCAAATTGGTGGAAGATGTTAGGGAGAGAATGGAATAAGCCTGACATTGGAACTATACTAGGGTGTGGGTCAGTCCAACTTTGATTGCAACATTGCAAGATCAAAGTAAGAAAGTCATACTTATATAAATCTTGATCTTAGAAGCAGCAACAACAATATAGGCTATAAGATGTAAGCAAGTCATACAGAACAAAAATGACAAAAATAGAACAATGACTAGAGAAAACATAAGATGACAGATAAAATGGAGACTAGAAACAAAACTGACACTAGACAGATTACAAGTACAACATAAGAGTCATAGGAGAAAACCTGCATCACTGTGCCTAATGAAGGAAACATGGAAAAACATGCTGGAGGATAGAGGCAACTTGCCAGAGGAATAGTTCTAGCAAGCTGAGGTTTTGGTGGATATATGTGAGCCCAACCCCCCTGTACCTCAACATAGACTGGACAGGTGACATGGATCTCCACACTACTCCAAACCAGGAGTGTGTTTAAAGCATTTCCTCAAGGTGGATGCTAAACACTGCATCAAAGTGCAGTAAACCAGCAGGCAAAATAACTAGGACACCTCAAAAAGCCTTGTTATTGATAAGGACTACAGAGACCATCCAATGGAGATATAAATTGGCAACAAACCCAATGTTCACCAACATCATCAGCATGAAACAACCATGAGCCTATTTTCAAGATCTTAAGGATTAGTTGATTAAAACAATACAAATGATGAATGCTAATTTCATTACAAAAAAGGTAGTTAGAGTATATGGCCATATTCTGTATGTCAGTTTTTGATAATAGTGTGATGATTCTGGGATCAGATTAGAATTATCTGTTATAGTTGTTCCAAAGTGAGCAAATTAGTTGCATCCTGGGTTCAGATTATTTAGTTCTCCAATTGTGAGTGTCATGTGGGTTGGCCTTATCACAGTTCTCACAACAACAGTTATATTTCATCATATAGCAACTATACACAACTCATATATAGACTTTAATAAGTGAAGTTAAGTAACAATTGATATCATTTTTAAACTTAATACACATGTATAGATGTATGTACATATGTCACATTTCAGCTACAATTCAGTAATGGCACAGGTGGAAATTGAACCTTTGACTCCAAAGTCACTTGACAGATAACACAAGGTGATCAAACTACTATTGCATGTAGATATTTATTATTTTAAATTTCTACCTTGTAAGACACCTCAATTTTGCTTGGGCTGCATCCATCCTTTTGGAATGAAATAAATTTGAGGCACAATGATGATAATGTCAAGAATACTCTCCAGACCTATCTAGTCATCATTGAGCTCATAGTAATCCATATTGTTGACTGATCATACATATTTCTAACTTATCCAAGCTCAAACTAATATTTGTTCAAGATAAAATGATTTGAGAATGATTTGAGCATAGTATATAGCAACCAGTGTTACTTTTTCTGATTTTTAGGAAATATTACTGATATGTGTTCTATGGTAAAATCATGAAGTCCTCATTCTGCCATAGATATGATATGGCCTGGTAAGATCATAATGTTAGTACATTGTGTCAGCACCATCAATTAAGATGTCATTACCTTTTAAACTCATCACACGTAACATTGATGGCTACTCCATTATCACCACACAGCATGCATTAACAGACAATGACTCCATTGTCTGCACAAATGTATATATATAAACTTATTGTAGAAAGAACCCTCAATCACTTATAGAGACTGAGAAATATATTGTTCTTAGTGTTCTTGATTAACTATTGATATGATGGTGACAAAATGAAAAGGGTTGAAAACTGTAAGCTGTAATATGTCAAAAACTGTAGACATACCTTGTAAAAAGAACCAATGAACCCACAACAATGGTGGGAGCAGCACATTGACAAGACAACAAGATGTTAAAGTCAGTTCTGATAACAAGGGCAATTGCTGAGTGATGAGAATCAATAATCCATCATGCCATCATGATCTTGATGTTTCTAGTCAGGTGGCTGTGCTCAGTGATGGCTGCTATCACAGATCATTGATCTGTGATGTCATCACAATCTTAGGATTGATTGAACAGGTGGCCATGCCCAGCAATGCTTGCTATCATGGATTACTGATCCTTTGGTGAGGCATCACTCACAACCAATTTACCTTGTTCTCTCACTATGACCACTACAACCACTTGCACTCAACTCTGGCCCAGCCCACCAAGTACATAAACACTCATAGAAAGGAACAGAGGCTGAGAAAGAAGAAAGAGACAGTTGAACTAAGGCTGGAGGTATGTGTTTAGCCAGGAAAGAGCTAGGCAGGGTCTGGACACACCAAGGTCATGTTGGCACTCTGGGTGCATAAAAACAAGGCGAAATCACATGAGCCATGCATGGTCTGTGTGTGCCAGTAGAGGTATAAAAAAGGAGATGATTTGAGGGACCTGGTCAAGCAATCAAGTTGCCATGGCTTGAGGTCCTTAGGAAGTGGACTACTTTGTAAGGGTGACCTCTGAGAGTTGTGGCTCAATCACACAACTAGCAAAGGAGAATCCAAAGTTATATTAGGCACGATCATCAACAATACAATGGTAACTAATCACTCAGCAGAGGGAAATCCAAAGAGAACAAGTCCAAGGATCCCCGCTGCTTGGTGCAGCACATCAGTGGGTGGCAAAGGCATGAGAACAGCCGTACAGTTGACTAGAGCTAACCTCTGGAGAGTGGTGTAGGAGGTGGGTGGGGCATAGTGAAGTGTTGAAAAATGGAAGTTGAATGGAAGTCCCCTGACATACTTTGACCTAGGAGCAATTGTATTGACTTCTGAGAGTTCAATCAAATAGGTTAGTTTTATTTTGAATTAAAACCAGCTTTATTGAGTTCAACTAAGTTTGAACAAAAGCAGTTTTTATAAATCATATAAACTATTACATTGTGTTATTAAAAAGTGTGCATGGAGTGCAGCTTGAACCCTCAAACTTAGTGTTCTGATGGTGACTGTAAACAAAGCTTTTAAAAATTACTATACTAATATAAGCTTTGTTTGCCATTACTACATCAAATTTGCATCACTATGCTTAAATTCTGACACATCATAAGCTGAAAACAGCCTGGAATTGCTCTTTCTCAATTCTACCCCATTGTTTTGAAAAATCATGATGTTTTTCAACATTATCAAAGTTAATATTCTGATGAGCAATGATTAAATGTACTAAGTCTGGCTTTACAATTTTCAGATCATCTAACATCTACATATCATGTGGATTTCATCCAATTGGTGACTTATCTTTTTCTTTTCTATTATTGGAGTACATGCCCTGCATCTACAATTTGTGATGCTGTTATGCTACAGTTTTCTGCACAGTTTATTTATTCTTGGCCTGGTACTTTTTCCCTCTGGTCTTGCTTTTGAGGCCAGCATGTCACCTCCCCCATACTATATGATGACTGTCCTCAGTCACTATGCCTGAATAGTATGTCAAGCCCTTGCCTTCATGCCTATATCCACTTATCTCTGGTTCCAAGCACATGTTTCTTTTTCAAGAAATTGTTCTCTGTTTTTCTTCCTTGATCACTGCCTTTGCACAGGCCTACTTGCTTTTGATTACTCTTGCTGCAGGTTTAGTTGGGTTAGTTTCCTGTCATGTGAACCTCTTTCTTTTGACTGGAAATTTGCAGTTAGTAGAAAATAAATCTTTCCTTTTGACTCTCCATTTGATCTTTCTTTAAAAAGCCCTTCCTTCTCTTTGTTACTTTCATCCTGCTATTCTCTCATGCACTCCTGGGGCCAGAATATGTTTCTGATGGAAAAAGAATCAAAGAAACCTGTCATCTGTTTCTTGACCAGCTTTTTACCATAGAAAAAGGCAGATTTTCTTTGTTCAATTACTTTTCCCATCAGAAATTGACACATTAGTAATGGCATAACAGGTTTCCTCTTCACTTTTTTCCAAGGAAACACAATTGGGTGCCAGCAGTGATGGCACCAGCTCCTACTCACTGCTGAGGCTGGAATCTGTTTCCCTTGGAAAAAGTGACAAAGAGAGCTGACATGCTACTTCCATGTCATTTTTTGATGGGAAATATCTAAGCAACTTCTTGTAGTAAAAGTCAGGAAATTATATACATTCTTCCAAACTGTTTCCTGCAATAAAATTATATCTCTTTACCACTCTATCACCATCAGAAACAGTGTGGAAATTTTTCTAATATTTCATTACATATTCCTTTAGAAAAAAATAAACCAAATTTACTTAGAACCTTTTTCTTTATAAGTTTTTTCTTAGATAAATTGATTCTCTTTCTTGAAGAAGAAGTGCTTGAATGAAATGGGGAGATGAGTCTCAGAGTGCAGCCAATGGGAGATAATAGAGATGTAATAGTTTTGTTTTGACAGTCATGTTACAAGTTTCAATTCTCATTATAGAAGAAAGAAGATAAAATTATCTAAGTAAAAACCTAGAAAGAAAAAGGTTCTGTCTTTTGATGCATACTTTGAAAGTAAATATGGTTTATTTTCCTATTTCTTTCTAAAGAAATATGTAATTAAATATTAGAAAAATTTCCATGCTGTTTCTGATAGCTAGAGAGTGGTAAAGGAATATCATTTTATTGCAGGAAACAGTTTGTATGAATGTATATAATTTCTTGACTTTGACTACAAGAACTTGCTTACATATTTCCCATCAAAAAATGACATGGAAGTAGCATAACAGCTTTCTTTGTCTCAAGCAAAACACATTCCAGCCTCAGCAGTGACTCTTACTGCCCCCAACACCCAGTAGTTGAGCCATGCGTTCTGCTCCTCAAGTCCTCTTTCATACTCTGCCACCTCAAAAACGACTGGTTTCTCTGCCTGACTTCTATAGTCTCATGAAGTATGCCATGAACTGAGATAGTAATCCAGTCCTTATTGCTATCCTCCAGTATTCTACCTTTGCTTAGGCTGTTTTGGGCTTCTGTGACATGGCTTAGTCATTCCTTAATAGTCCTGCAGACCAAGCAACATATCTGAATTTAATTTGCTGGGTTTGTTTCTCTACTTTGCCAAGTTCTTATTCTCTACTTGATCTTTTAGCACTTCACTGATCAAATGGACTTCCCTTGCATCATTAATCAGAAAGGCCTGTACAACAAGCACTCCTGGGGCCAGAATATATTTCTGATGGAAAAAGAATCAAAGAAACCTGTCATCTGTTTCTTGGCCAGCTTTTTACTATAGAAAAAGGCAAATCTTCTTTGTTCAATTACTTTTTCCATCAGAAATTGACACATTAGAAATGGCTTGACAGGTTTCCTTTTCACTTTTTTCCAAGGAAACACAATTGGGTGCCAGTAGTGAAGCTTCATTCTACCCTTCCCCTTTTCAATTGTAGTGCCTCAAGACTTAGTTGAGGTCAAGGCTTTTTTCTTGTTTGTGGATGTCATTATCTTGATTGAGAACAACTGTTGTGAAGTGCATTGCAAAGAGGAGGAAGAGATACATTACTCCTCCACTTCCTTCTATTGTGACTAACCTTCTTATCTTTGGCAGCATCATTGTTGCGCTGATCAGGATGTTGATATGATAAGTGCATCCTCAGCTTGAAACTTCAAGCACAAGGCTAATGGTAGTTCCTAGCCTTCGAACTTGATTTACTGGCTCATTGTTAATACATTGTCTCTCTTGCTTTCTTGCTCCTAGGCTAACCACAAGCCCCATGCCAAAAAACCAAGATTATGCCCACATTTGGTGTGTTCTTGTTTTTCTGGCCATTTCTTTCCTTCCTTCTTATTGAGACTATTTTATACTAGCTCTTCATAAACCATATAGTGACTCAGCTTTAGCTTTGCTGGCTCAGGTCAACCTAGCCTTAGATGCTGTGCAGCTAGCTGAGAGTGGTGACATTGTCCCTCATGTCAACCTTCAAAAACATTGTGAGGTCATTGAACAAGCTGTGCAGCATCAATTCTACCATCTTGACATATCCTTCCAGACTTTCAAAGCTATTTTGGAGCATTGTATTCAGCCTGACAAAGCCTTGGAGCCATCAAAGGTTTATCATGCCAGGTCTTTGATGCTCTCAATGTCTTCTTTGATGTACATTCTTATTCTTTTTACTCTCCTTCTTTTTCATTCATCCTGCCCTTCTTAATCTAGCAATGAGGTTCTTGACAAGTCTGATGTTGAGTTTCAAGACCCCCCTCAGGAGGAGCCTGAAATTGCCATAGAAGTACCATCATCTGCAGTGTTGTGACATCACCTTTGCTTATGCCTTGCATAATTTGCACTTAGCCCCTCTTTATTAGTTAATTCTCTGATTCCTCATGTTGAGTACCCATAATTAATGTTCTTTATCCAAGATTCTGGGGTGATTGCAAGTTTTATATCAAGTTAGAATTACAACACTTTAGGGTCATAAAAGGTCCATCCTAATGCCTGTTGGTCCATATAACTTTACAGTATCAAATGAAAGGTCCTTTGTTACTGTCTCTGTAGGCTTCTGTAACTCCTCTCTGAGTGTTCTTAGTCTGGCTGGAGTAAGATTTACTCATTGGTCTAAACTTTGCAACAACTTTATCAGGTTCCGCTGACCACGGGGGCTCAGTCCACTGGGCGAATACCTTACGTGGTGATCACCATGTCCATGGATGCAGAGCACCGGTAGGGCGCAAGGTGTAGAAGGCTGAAACGGGGTGGGAGGAGTGTGCTGGGGAGTGCTGGTAGCGCTGGATGAGTGGGCGAGTGCCAGGGAGATGGAGGACAAGTGCTGGGAGTAGGCACAAGTCCCAGGGATACGACCTTGTTGGGTTCCTTCTCTTCTGCTACCATGCACTGAGTAGCTGTCCTTGTAATGTTAGGTTCCTTAGGCCTAGGTGGTTGAGGTACCAACTTTTGTACTATGGCCTCTCTTAAACAAGGGGCCACTGTCAGTAACTCTCTAGTTTAGATTGGCACAAGTGCCTCCCATAACTTCTAAATCATCCTATCCAACTCCTTGTTTGTCTCTTGAAGAACACTCTTCCTAGTGGGCTGCACTGGTACTATGTGATCCTCATTGAGAGCTGGCACCTTTTCAAAAGGCAAGTCCAGTTTTAGTGCTTCTTTAGAAGGTAGTCTCAAAGTCAGCTTTTCTTTCCAGGGTTTTTCAGTGGGTCTCTCTGGTAGTGAGGATACTCCTGGTTGAAATGTCTCTTTCCTCACTGCCTTAACTGAGCCAGCTAAAAATCCTGAGAGTTGTGCTGCTGCACTTCACTGGTATTGGCTGTTTTTCTTACTTTTAGGTCTCCGTGAGGAGTCCACCCAAACAAAAGAAACATTAGTTTCGCACCACCTGGGTCTTGGCCCGGTTCACCTAAGGTTACTAAACCAAGGGTAAAAATATCTGTCACTCCAAAAAGAAGAGAAACTCGTGCTTCTAGCAAGAGTACAGTTGCTGCTTTAGAGAACCCAGATGTTGTACTTAGAAAGCGAAAACTTCGCACTGAAAAGCGCACGTCTCCTCCTCAAACAACACCAGCTGTTACATTTGT
>JABCKQ010026326.1:0-14681 GCA_018857305.1 Termitomyces sp. T159_Od127 | reverse complement strand
CCTCGCGCTACTCCCGGTGCTCTGTGTTTGTACACGGTGAATAGCCGTAAGGTGGATTCGCCCAGTAGACTGAGCCCCCGAGGTCAGCGGAACCTGACAGCTCAGTCCACTGGGCAAATACCTTATGTGGTGTGCATGGTGTCCACAAATGCAGTGTACTAGCAAGAGCATGAGGCATAGGGGATCGAAGCAGGGCTGGGGGTGTGAGCAAGAGATCACTGGTAATGCTAGGCTGGGGGGTGAGTGCTGGGGAGGGGTGGAGGACATGTGCCGAGGATAGGCATGAGTTCCAAGAGTGCGAGAAAAGGCAACAAGCAAGCGCCAGTGTGCAAGTGAGTCCCAGGAATTAATGAGTAGAGAGCTGGAGCAAGTGCAGGGACTTAGCAAGTCCTGGGAATGGAAGTGAGAGATGTGAAGATCCAACGAGCCAAAAGAGAAAAGAGTTGAGATAAGATAAGGGAAAGGGAAAGCAGAACAAGTCAAGACTTGAGGCAAGATACGAGAGAAGAAAAGAGAACTTAGAGGTTGAAAGTGAGAGAGAGTAAAGCAGAGATAGAATAAGAGTAAAAGACAAGTAGAGATGACAAGAAGGAGACAATACAAGACAAGTACAATACAAAATGAAACAGAGTTAAAAAATGGAGACTGGAATGCACGAGACTACAAGACAGAGACAAAACCCAAAGAAACAAGATGGAAAGTACGGTAATATCAAGACTAGAGTACTACTTGCTACTCTATGACTTATATACTGTGTGGTAAGTAAGCCCCAGGGCTCAGGCCTGGGTCCCAGTGACAAGTCATGGCACTGAGGCTTGAGGTGAGACTTGGAAATCGTGCAAGGTGGTAGTGGTGGTTGAGACATGTTGTGTGGCGTGAAAGGTCTTGCTTTGGGATTGCAGAGACATGTAGAGGTGAGGCAGTGAGGAAGTGAGCGGAAGCAGGGCATGGCGTGTGGAGGTTGGGTTGGCAGTGATGCATAATCGTGATGCGTGATAGAGGTCTTGGCACAGGCTGGGGAGGAGTGCTAGATGCTGCTGGCGCCAGCACTAATGTGGCAGCTGCAGTTGGAGAAGTGTCAGAAATAGCTGGAGCTAGCGCTATTGTGGTGGTCATGGACGGTGATGGCCAGGGGGATGCCAGAGGTGGCAGTGGCATGGCTGGGGACTGCCGAAGTAGTTGGTCAGGTAGTGGTCCAGGCCTGAGATGGTCGTGGAGGTGGGTTTGAGGGGGTTGGAGTCCTGAGGCCGGAGCTAAGTCCCAGAGGTCGGTAGCGGGTCGTGACACACTGCTGGTGACAGGCTTGATTTTGAGCACCACAGGCTTATACTTCTTCTTGACCTGTACTCCTTTTCTTTTAGAGGTGTTAATGTGTATGAAAGCAGGGTGAACATTAGAAGGTGAGGGTAGAATTGATTGTGTAAGTCCAAGAATTGCAGGGAATGGTGAATGGGGTAAAGTAGTCAGGTAGGTTTTGAGGGAGGCAAATGGTTTAAAGATTTTACAATAAGGTACAAGTAAGACGATGCAGGATTTTCAAGGGAGATGGAACTATCAGTGGTATCAGTACTAGGAGTCTGGGGAGGGGAGAGTACTTCAGGGTCAAGAAAGGCTGTTTTCAATATATGTAAAGTGTTCAAGATATGATCGTATTCCAAAGTCAATGCTGTGATCATTGTTGTTGCTAATCACATTCTTAATAGTAGATGAAAACACAAGTGCCAATGCTTGTCCAAGCATTGGTGCATGAAGAGGGGTCCCTTGCCATGCGGTTCTTTGTTCTTACCCCTTGGGAATGTAGGCACCATGTGCCTAAGACTAGAGTTAGGGTCACTAATGGTCTGGGTAGTCTCCTTGTTGGTAATGGTCTAGACTATAGAGCACATTAAGACGTTAAAGAGTCAGCCAAGAAGAAGGTTGTATGCAGGGGAACAGATGATGTGGATTTGGAGGTAAAACATTACATCTCCAATGGTGCAAGGTACATTCTTGGCGAGACTCAAGGACCAATTGAAAGTGTCATTGGTGCTTTGCATATTGAGTACAATGCTGGGGCTGTAAATTAAGCCTAGGTCACTGGTGACCTCTGCTGCCATGGAAATAATCTGGAAGCCGCTATCCACTACGGTCTCCACCTCTATGTGATGGTCTATTGTTATCATTATGGAACATATTGCCTGTGAGTTGTGTACCACTGTTAAAGATAACTGGGTCTTCATCAGTGTCTATGTAAGGGCAACCTCTGGGAATTGTGGCTCAATCACACAACTAGCAGAGGAAAATCCAAAGTTATATTAGGCATGATAATCAATGATACAATAGTAACTAATCACCTAGCAAAGGGAAATCTGAAGAGAACAAGTCTAAAGATTCTCCACTGCTCGGTGCAGCGCATCAGTAGGTGGCAGAGGCATGGAAACAACTGTACAGGTGACCAGAGCTAACCTTAACCTTGGATAATGTTCAAACAGGGAGTGCAGGAAGTTCTGGGGATTTCCTAAAAAGGAAACAACCTCCAAAGATCTTTGGAGGTCTAGAGTGAGTTCCAGAGGTCTAGAGCGAGCCTCAGAGGTCCTGGAGAGTGGCGTAGGAGGTGGGTTGAGGCGTTGTGATGTGCCAAAAATAGAAGTCAAATAGAAGTCCCTTGACAGTCTAGGGATTTGACATATGTTTCAACAGAATCAATGGAGGTGGCATTAGTGACTTCAGCAGGGGTTAATGAGATGGTGTTGGTGCTTAGCATAGGTGGAGTGTCACTGGCAAGCACAAAGCCTGGTAGCGCATTGTTTAGTTTGTTCACCTCGGCTACTTCAGTGGCTACTTGGTGCTTGGGGGTTACCGTAGTCCTCATTTGGTTTCTGACGTTGATGTTGGGTGCTATGCTGCACAACTTCTCTACTGACAAGGTGACAGCTGACTTTATAATACACATGAAGACTTGATTGGACTTTTCTATGTCATAGACCAGTGCTGTGGGTCAATAAGCACTGTTAGCTTGCTTGTCGGAGGTGCCAAAGTTGCGCTGTGCTGGGGGCTGATAGCAATTGTTGAGTCTTGAGTAAGGGTGGAGGGGCAGCAAAGAATCCAGAACGTTAGTGACTGGAGGCATGCTGTCAGCTGGCACAGTGCTAGGAAGTGCTGAGGGTTCTAGTGCAGGTGGGGCAGGGTTGTTGGCAACAGTTGCCATGGTTTGTAGCCTTTTAGCAGTTGCTTGGGCCTTGGAATCTCTACTCCATCAAACACCTGGTTCTTGAAAGCATTTAACTCCTTTTCAAGAGCTGCAATGTGACTTTCCTTTGACAAACCTCCCTTCTCCTCAACACTATCCAAGTGAAGTACCTCATGAATTAACTGCTGTTGAATGTGCTGGTCGGTGTCAGGGTTGGAATTGCTGCTAAGGATGCCAGTGGCAACGTTGCCAGGGTTGTGCCTATGCCATTCATCGACTCTTTCTTGGTATGATTTGAGCTCTGGATAGTTGGAGATACTAGTGCCAGTGTAGAGGGCTACCTTGCCATCTGTACTGCGCCTAACCCTTCCTAAGCGGATGTATTACTCCAGAGTATTACATTGTCCTCTGCTCATGGTGTGGCATAGCTTGCCACAAAAATGGCAGAGACTGTTAGCGGCATTAGGAGTGCAGGAGATACTAAGCTGTGTATTGATCATTGTTTCTATGTGTGTCATAGCAGAGGTGACTGCGGCACTAATGGCAGCTTCTATGTCTTCTTTTTTGATGTAACTGTCAGTAGCAACTGTGTTGTTGGCGACCTGCAGCTGAGTTGGAACTGGCAAGATTCTCTTGGTATGAGGAATACCTAGACTCGTGTCAGTACCTTTAAAGTGCCAAGTACTTGCCTCAAAAACATCCTGAACATTGTATGGGTCTTGTGGGTGGTGGATCAACTCGAGGATCTCAAGGCACCTAGCAATCTTGGCCCAAAGCAAAGTCAGAATACCTTGTTGGAATAAGTGGCGTTCCTCATTAGCATGTATCTCGCCATGCTGGAGTAGCCACCTAGAGATTTTTTGGAATTTGCAGTAGTAGGTTGAGAAGGTCCCAAGAGTATAGGTGCTAAGGTTGAAATTATCTTGTACTAACTAGTGGAGTTCGTTTATCATGTACCATGTAGACTCCTCTGCACCAGGGTACATTTTAATGACTGCTTCCTTCTAAGTTTTGTAGGATATAGCAGTTGGGGCTTGGTCAGCATCGGGAGTGGTAGTGGCCAAAAACTTGAGAAGGCCAGTCCAAGTCTTTGCCATATTGTAAGTAACATATCTTGCCACATACTCTTTCATTTGTGTGTGATTGGTTACTTTACAGTCAAGAGGTATTCTAACTCCTTAAAGTATTGTGTTAGCTCCCTTGGCTTAGATTTGTCCCACGTTGGTGCTGAAAAGTGATTGCAGGGTGGCATATGTTGCACTGTGGATTCCATAGGAGTTGGTAAGGGAAGTTGTATTATTGGTGTAGGAGATAGAGTTGTTGACGTGTTTTTTGCAAATGGTGAAGGAATGCAAGAGTCAAAAAGCTGGGAGAGTGGGGTAAGAGGTGATGGTGGAGTAAATGACTGTACGTTGGCAAGAGGAGAGTAAAGGGAATTTTCTAGGCTGACTGTGAAATCTATAGAATGTGAAAAGAGGTCTTCAATGTTATCGGTGATAAGGTTGATGTGAGCTTGGTGAAGTTCTTTGAGTAGAGTTGTAGGCAGTAAGGCTCCTGGTAACTGTGAGGTGGAAGGCGCTAAATGAAAGAGAATAATGGTGCCTTTGGACTGTTGTGCTAGGCAGCACTGCCTCTGAAAGTGTGTCTCTGGTGGAATTCTGCCCTAATTTCTCATGATGGGCTCCAAGTTGATGATGCCCAAAATTTTACCAAGTGGTGTTGAAGTAGGCAATTACAAGGCAAATAGTGTCAGGCTCGCTAGTTGAGGAGAATTGGGCAGGGTCCCAGAAGACGAGTTAGCAGAGGACAGCGGTAAAGTAGTGGTAAGGTGGTGCTTAGCGTAGTTGCCAAGTGCTTGAAGCCTGCCATAGATGCAAGGTGCATAAAGAACTAGGACACTGGCGTACTTCCAGCAGCAAAACAAAGCACTATGTGATGGCACCTTGGTGTAGAGTAGACTTGAGATAGATAAAATTGTGCTCTCAAGCCCAAGCGTAAGAGATAGAGAGTGAAGGTAACTTATTATTGGCAGAGTATAAATACAATAAATATACTAAGTCGTAAGTGAAGTTGCTGCTGGTGACCAAAGATTGCCAAAGCAGCAAACTTGGTAAGTAAACAATAACCAATAATTTATTATATAGAAAAATGTCCATCAGATCTTGGCAACACTTAGCGGCGCTAATCAAGCTGTGTGTTGTGTCAAAATATCAAAAAGTAGGTATGCAATCACTAAACTGTCAGTGTCATAAAATGATGGTGATCGCTAGGGTGCAGCGGTAAGGTTGATGAAACCTCAGGGTTAAGAAAGTAAGGTAAAATAGTCCAAAAAGATAATAGCTCAATATGAAAAGTGCTTGTCCAAGGATTTGAACCCTGGCCCTTTTGGGAGGGCACCAGGTAGACTATGGAGCATGCTATTCACTAGTCCACAAGCTTGTGCCAAAATTTATATCAGTACTCCTTTTGACACAACCTGAGGCTTATCAGCACATCAATGGGCAGTGGAGGCATCAGAACAACTGTATAGGTGACTGGAGCTAACCTTAATCTTGGATAATGCTTGAACAGGGGGTGCAGGAAGTTCTGGGGGTTTTCTAAAAAGAAAACAACCTCCAGCAATCTCCAAGGGTCTAAAACAAGCCCCAAATATCAGAGAACTTCCATTTGACTTCCATTTTTGGCACCTCACTATGTCTCAACCCACCTTCTATGCCACTCCTCAGGACCCCTGAGGCTTGCTCTAGATTTCTGGAGATCTCTGGAGGTTGTTTCCTTTTTAAAAAAGCCTTGAAACTTCCTGCACTCCTTGTTCAAGCATTATCCAAAGTTAAGGTTAGCTCCAGTCACCTGTACAGTTGTTCCCATACCTCCACCACCCACTGATGTGCCACACTGAGCAGTAGAAAATCCTTAGACTTGTTCTCTTTGGATTTCCCTCTGCTAGGTCATTAGTTACTATTGTATCATTGATTATCATGCCTAATATAACTTTGGATTTCCCTCTGCTAGTTGTGTGATTGAGCTGCAACTCTTGGAGGTTGCCCTTACACCAAGGGTCTAGAGTGAGCCCTGGGGATCCTGGAGAGTGGCATAGGAGGTGGGCTAGAGCATAGTGAAGTGCCAAAAATAGAAGTTGAATGGAAGTCCCTTGACAAGAGGAGAATCCAAAAAGAACAAGTCTAAGGATTCTTGCTGCTTAGTGTGTGCATTAGTGAGCAGCAGAGGTGTGAGAACAACTGTATAGATGACCAAATCTAATCTTAACCTTGGATAATGCTCAAAAGGGAAGTGCAGGAAGTTTTAGAGGTTTTCTAAAAAGAAAATGACTTTTAGAGATCTCCAAAGGTCTTTAGAGGTCTAAACCAAGCCCCAGGAGTCCTGAGGAGTAGTGCAAAAGATGGGCTGGAGTGTAGAGAAGTACCTCAAGAGGAAGTCAGTGTAGACTAAAAATGAAAGTCCCCTAATATATGCTGGACTTCTTCATGTTTTGTTGCCTAATATGAAGTCTGCTGAGGGCTTGTGGGGTCTTTTGATTCATCTGTTGGTAGAAGGGGGTGGGTTTGCACCACACCTAGCCTTCTAAATCTCTAGTTGGGAGGTGAAGCCAAATTTGCCTAGGTCACCTATACAACTTCTGTGAGAAGGGTGCCAGTGTTGGAGCTGGACAAAGCTGTGAGCTTGAAAGAGGTCCTGATAAAAGTGGAGGAGGTGCCAGTGGTTTAACCACTAATGCTAACTGCTATAGTCATGAAGAGGCTGTTACACATAGAGATGCATCATTGGAGGGAAAGTATGGCATTCAATTTTCTGGGTATTAAGCATCAACAAGTGAACATTGCTTCTTGAACTCAGGGCAGTTGTGGTCCAAACTGGCATGAGTTGAGTCAGTACCACATGATACGCATCTGTGCTTGACCACTGTGCACTTCTGCCTTGCAGTCACATCCAATGTGTCTGTAAAGTTAACAGTTGTTGCATCAAGTCAGTTTATAAACATCTTTGCAAATGGTGACCTGTCAGCTACATGTAAAAATGTGTTTCCAAATAAGGTCATTGGCTGTGTGGATGTTGCTGCAGGTGATTTTGAGTGAGGCAACTAATTGGTGTGGAGAGTGTAGCTCAGGGTGCTTGAGCCAGAGTGCAGAGATGATCATGTCAGAGCACAGGTTGTTTTCAAGTTTTATTGTGCACAGGTAGAAGATGTTGGGTTCAAACAAACCTGAGCATGGAACAAACTGTGCAATGAGGCTGAAAGACTTCTTGACAATGTTCATCTCTGCCCCAAATATATATCCTTAAGAAGAATCCATTCTGAGGCAGCGTAGCTCTGGAATCTGTGAGTGGAGTTAGCAATATTGAGATCAGCAATGTATGCACTGCCATTGATAGCCTTGAGACCAATGACACGTGTGTTGGGTGTCACAAAATCCACTTCCTCATCCTCTTGGTGTATAGTAGTAGCCTTGAGGTTAAGACAGTCAAGGAGTTTGTTGAGCCTGTCTCAAAGTTTAGATGAGCTAGTGGTGGAAAAAGCTTTGAGAGTGTTTGCATCAAGTGGGTTGAAGCAGATGAGCACAGTGCATGCATCATGTGATAAACACTGTTGAACACTGGTTAGTTTCTGTGCAGTCAGGAGGCTGTCCAATTTTAGATGAACTTAGAGGAGGGAGGCAAGATTGGGAATCAACTGAGGTATTTAAGCAATGGTAGCCTAGGTGGGGTCCACAGATGGTGCAGAGGGTGGGACTGCAAGTTTGGATGCCAATGCACTCAGCAAGTTGGTCACCAACTCCAAAGTACTAGTGGCTGCCTGCAACATGAGCATTGACTCAGCACATTTGGCATCACTGGCAGCCAAGAAGTTGGCTGTGGAGCTGAGTTTCTTAACTGGACCATTAACCCTTTGCAATGGCTTTGGAGGCAACTGCCTGCTAATGCTTCTAAAATGTGGTCTGTGATGTCTGCTTCTAGAAGGAAGGCAATAGCTAATGAAGCAGTTTTTAATTTTGAGTGTTTGGATATGAGGGCAGCGGTTGTAAGGATAGTGATGAGGCAGGTGTGATCATAGAGGTTGCCAGCCAGGATCCAGCCTTTTGACTCGAGCCACTTACATGCATTAGTGAGCAATTTGACCAGGCTGGTGTCCAAGGCTTTAAGAAACTTGATGTTAGAGTGGGTCAGAAGGGAGGATGCTTGTTCTGGGGTCCCACCACTGAGGGTAAGTTAGTTCATTGTTGCTTTACCATGACTCACATACTTTTGTAGACTAAAACTGTATTTTATTCTACATTGTCAATTACTTCCCTTGACTAAGCTGGAAGTAGATTCCTACATGTGGCTTTTTTGAAAGTTGATCTTGGATCCAATTGTGACTAATACTAAAGGAAACTCTCTCAACAGTTGTGTAAGTCTTTGTTAATCACATCATTGTTTATACAAAAAAACAAGAGCTAAGTACAATTTTTAAGGAGTCTATGCTCTGCCCAGGCAGTCAATGCTTTGTCTACAAATGGATCTTGCTGAAATGAGACTTATGAAAAATGGTTAACAATCATCTCCAATCACGAAGAGTAAAATGCCTTAACTCAGCCCACTTTTGTTGGCAGATTGCACTTCTTGTTCTATAGCTAGAGTAAATCATCTGGTTATCAAATAGGATCAAATTGTTCAAGTCCAAACATACATTCCCTCATGGTAGGCACTGTGAAGAGAATAATCAGCTGGCACTCACAGTCAGGAAAGGTAGCTGGACAGAATTGCCCAAATTCTTTCTGATATCCGATATCTTCAAGAATGTTTTGCCTTGTCTTCTGAGCAACACAATCCTGTTCATGGGCTCACTTGAGCTGAGCCTTATTGATAGCAGCTTTTGCAGGAATTTGCTGTTTGACATTAAAACAGATCAATCATGTAGGACTGCTTGAAAGCTCATGTGCAGCCTATCTTAACCTCTAAAAGTAAGTTAGAGGCAGTTGTTTCCAGTCCTCTGATTCTTGAGAGATAATCCTTGTATCCCTGTATCTTCCAAAAGAGCCTTTTCTTTTTTGGAATTGGAGTCTCTGGAACTATCATGAGGAAATTATTGATTTGTATAGAATCGACCCACTTACATACCACATGCATTGCTGAAGGTTGTATCTTCCTCATCAGTCAAAATATTGGCAAAGACGCTGAGCCCATTGAATGCCAAAAGCAGATTTGAATGGGTTTTAGAAATGGAATCACTCATTTGGCAAATCTGGTTGTTTTTGTTGTACAAATAACTCTGTTCCACACCAGCAACTGTGGTGACTGTGGAGAATGCCATGGTGAAGACTTAGATCTACTGAGATAAGAATAAGGAGAATAAACAGCGGAGAGATGAGATTTCAAAGGATCTCTGCACTTTTTTTAGTTCATATGTGTTATGAAAACCCTGTCTAATTCATGCCAAGTATCTGAATCTCAATCACCCTTGATTCTTCCTTGAGCTCTCGTCTCATTCTATTTCTCATTATTTGGTATTTCTATACATTCTGCCACTCTCTTTTTGTCATTTACTCATCACCTCTTCAATTATTCTTATGGACTCACCCTGATTCTTTTCCTTATCTCAGTCAGTTTCATTCACTTTGTTTTACTTATTTGATTTTGTCACAGACATTTATCTCTATAAAAATCTAGGTATAACTTTGTATTTGTTATAGCGTCAACACAGTGTATTTTCATACTATTGAGCTCTAAGCTATCTTCAATTCTCTCATTGCCCTCTATCTGCTTATCACCTCAAGATTATCTCATTTGATTATCAATCTTATCTTATCATAGCGGCAACAAGCACCATTTTTAACCTCTGACAGAATAAACTTCAGCGCAGATAATTTAATAATAAATAATTTTATTATAGATTTTTAAATCAAAAATAAAAATAAAAATAAATTCATTTTTGCTGCTGCCTAGTTGATGAACAAATATTGAACTCATTGGGGGCACCACAACACAAATACAACAAAAAATACAACACATGATGCACCATTAATTAAGATAGTATTACTTCAACTAATTGATGTTCTTCTTCTGCTACTTGAGCGTCTCCATCAACACCACTTGATTCTCCAATTTGTGAGAACTTCCATTTACAAACTGAGTAGTCTTCAGTCTAGTTGTTGTTTGCGCAAAATTTTTTCAGTCTTGTATAGTGAGCTTGTGTTGAGTTCTAGGATTTTTGTGCTAAAGAACTGAGAACTGGTCAAATCAGGTAGTGAGCAATATAACCTGATTACAAAAGGAAAGATGTAAAAATGAGTGTACTTGAGTTGCAAATCTTGACAAGAGCAAAACTTTCTCTAGATGGATCAAGGAGGCATTCTTCTTTCTAATTTTAATGCAGAATGACACACTCACTTCAACAAGATGGCCTATGCAAAAAAATCCAGAGTAAGCAGGCCGCTTTTCAGCCAATCTAGATAACAAAACGTTTATTAAATTCAATCAAAGAGAGGTGCATGTGCCAGAATGCAAAGTGTACTCAGTCTGAGAGTCTGGAATAAGCTCCTCAAATTTGATGATATTGTCATCTGTGTGCACGTATTTACCACTGTCAAGAAGGTGCTGGAGGTAGTTGTGATCATTAACACCTGCTGGAATGGGTACTTCCGTGAATATGTTGTGCCATTCTTTAGGTGTACAAAACTTAGTTTTTAGACATATGCTGTATATGTTGGATGCAATTTTAGAGTGCTTGAAGCTGTTGAGATCATTTTCTGCAAAAGATTCATCAGAGTAGTTGAAGATGAGTTTGATAGCATCAAGAGCATCAAGAAAGGAGTCACAGCTATCTGGAGCAAAGATTGTCGTAAAGTAGTTGAGAGAATCAGGGTTGTTGCACAAAATTCTGGAAAAAATGTTAATAAAGTGGTAGAACAACTAAACTGCCAGATTGTTTGCACCAATAGTGATCATGCAATGGAGAGAGCCTGTAGTCAACCAAATATCCTGTAAACTCCAACACAGCTTCCATTGAAGTGCCACGAATTGCAAGATATTTGAAACTTGAAAGCTAGTCCTTGACTTTGTATTTGGTTTGGATCTTGTCAATTGAGTCATAAAAAGCCAGCTGCCTTGATGCTGAATGGCCAGTAAAGCAAAGGTTAGCAAATGTGGACAATTTTTTAACTGTGTTGAGTCATTATCAGTGTGTGGCATTGAACAATGGTGTGCATGCAAAGTACCTGTTTCTTTATTGGACAATGCATCTATCTTGTCTTTCATTGGGAGGTCAGATGGTTTCCTGATCCAATGTGCCATTGAGAGAATTGCAGACAGAGATAAAAAGAAATGAGGCGTACAATTTTGAGCATCCTAGCTTTTATGTTAAAAAAAAAGCAACAATTCTATGCAAAATTTTGAGGGAATGCATACTTCTCATTCTGTAGCAATGTTTAAGTGTTGCTATTCATCAGCGCATTATTTGCTACTGGATTGTGAAAGTTGTCACTTAACAATGTTGGCAGTGCCTATCATTTAAGAGTTGAGGATGAGGATTATAAGTTTGCTGTGATTGGAAAATAACAATATAACATGCATGAAAAGGTATTCATGTTATGCTTAAAAGGTTAGATTACATAGACTTATACTCTTTGTCTCCTTTTGTTGCTAAGCAGTGCTTACAATGCAGTGACAAACCAGTCCAAGTGTTCATGAAACAAACAAGTGAGAATTGTTGCTGTTCAAGCTTTAGATGCTGCTAAAGTAATTAATAGGCAGAAAGCTACTTCATCTGTACCTGCAATTGAGGACAAAGGATGTTCCATGCCTACACTACTTAGCAAGAAAAAGAGCAAAGTTTTAGAGAAGATACAAGGCAATCAGAGTGATCTAGTATGAGCATTTTTAGTTTGCTGCTGCTTCAAATAAATATCCTTAATTTGTGCACTTTGAAAAGCAATCATTTGTTGTCTTCACTATCAAATTCGTCTATTCTGGTCACTCCTATGATTTTGTTTCCTTAAGCTGATGAGAAAAGTAGTGGCAAGTCTTTGAATTCAATGCATGTTGCACCTCATCAACCTACAAAAGTTTCTGGGGGTGCAGTTGGAGAATACAGGTGCGTGTTCAAGATTTATTAAATGCTGCACTGCATTTTAACTATATCATATTGTTTGGATCTTTAGGCTGCTGAAAGTTTCTTACATTTGTTGCAGTTGTGACCGTGAGCAGCTGAACAATCCTGTTGTCAATTTTGAGTATTTCCATGATCAAGTGCTTGCCTGCAGGCAATTGAAGTTTGGCAACCTAAAAGTGACCATTTTTTCAACTTAGCTATTGTAGATCCAACTTTGCTGCAGAAGAACCATTTCATCTATCATAACTCATCCAAGCAGTTAGGTTATTCATGCTTCTTTCTTGTAGGCATGGTGACGCACAGCAGCTTGACTGCTTTTAATGCTATACATAGCATCTCCGTTGCTTTTTCTGATTAAACACTGGATCAAGCTATTGCAGTGATTGCATCTGTTTACCATGTCAAGCAACTGGTTCTTCCTGTGTATGAGGATGGTGTGTCTCTATCAATGTATAAAACATCTTCTAGTGCGTTTTCTTTGCTTTTCTTATTCAGAAATGGCTGAAACACTTTGCTACAAAGAGACCAATGCTTCAAGTCTCAAAAAAGCAACAATGAGGGCAAAACTGGCACCACCATCTCCCTCAAAAAGCACTCAAGGTTATCTAGCTTGATCAAACCCGGTTCAATCATTTGCTGAACCCAGTAAGAAGTTTTTGTGCATTTCATGAAGCAGATACTGAGTTTAGAACAGTCCCTGTGTTTGATGGTTGGAGGCCTTTCAATCTCAACAATTATCAGGTTCTTTCTTGCACCTATGAAGAAGTCGAAAAAGGCATGACAGTTGCAGTCATATTTATGCTGGATGTTTGAATCAACAAGAACAGCAACAACATGTTGCTCAAAATTCAAGATGTTGTTATTCTTGCTGATCCAGAAGAGCCTAAGCCTGAAGCAACTAGTCAATGATCTGTTCCAATGTGGATTAAGGATGATGAGGAAGAGCTTCAGCCTAAGTGCAGAGACCTAGACAGCGCTGATGATTTTGTTTAGTTTGCACAAGTAGCAGTTAACCTAATTATACAAATGAATTTCTATTGCTGTGGAAGTCTTTGTATAAGAGTGCACAATCTGCAATGGTCAACAACTTCCTTGATTAGTACTTTGTAACCATTTTGGTCTCTCTATCAAGGAAAACTGTGAGAGAGTACAACATATACAAGAAAGGCTGGCTCAAAGACAACCAAACACTTCTGAAAGACTTTACTGAAGCTCAAATGAAATTCTGCCAAGAATGTATTGCTGTATGTTTCCAAAGCCAGCCAGTGTCACTGCACTTTGCCCATGTCTTTTTAGGAAGGATCGAGCCATTTTGGGTGGCCCAGCAACTGTAGCAAAAATGCAAAAATGATCTGCAATCTATGCGCTGATGACACTTAAAATTGTACCAAGTGGTGTCTGGGTAGGTTGTCACAAGGCGTAAAGTGTTGGGCTTGCTAGTTGAGGTGAGCCAGGCAGGGTCCCAGAAAACAGCTTAGCAGGGAGCAGCAGTAAGGAAGTAGTGAGGGTCAACTTAGCGTGGTCGCCAAGTGTAAGGTGCCTGCCGCACTTGCAAGGCATATGAATGCCTAGTACACCAGCGTAAACCCAGTGGCGAGACAAGGACACTGTACAAAAGTGCTCTTGGCATAGAGTAGAGACAAAATTGAGCTCTGAAGTCCAAGCATAAGAGGTAATGGTGAAGGTAACTTGTTATTTTGCATGCTATAAGTACAGTATATATAGTAAAGTGTAGGTGAGGTTGCCGTTGGCAACCCTTGAGTCGCCAACATGGGGAACTAGTAAGTAAATAGTAGACCACAATCTTTTATATAGAAAATGTCTATCAGCTCTTAGCGACGCCTAACGGCGTCAGTCAAGCTGTCTGTCATATCAAAAATGCCAAAAAGTAACTATGGAATTGCTCAAATATCAATATAGTGAAATGATGGCGGTTACTAGGGGGCAGCAGCAATGCTGGCAAAACCTCCAGGTCAAGGAAATAAAGTAAAAAAATCAAAAAATAATGATGAAAAATATGCCAAACATAGGCCAGGTATCAGGTTCCGCTGACCATGGAGGCTCAGTCCACTGGGCAAGTACCTTATGTGGTGATCACCATGTCCACGGATGCAGAGCACCAGTAGGACGCGAGGCATAGGAGGCCAAAGCAGGGCAGAAGAGGTGTGCAGGAGAGTGCCAGTAGCGCCAGGTGGGTGGGCAAGTGCCAGGGGGTGAAAGACAAGTGCTGGGGGTACAGGAGGGTGGGCAAGCGAGCGCCAGGTGCGAGCAAGTCCCCAGGGTTCAAAGAGAGGGCAGGTACGGAGATTTAGCGAGTCCCAGGAATGGAAACAGAGATGCGAAGATTAAGCAAGCCAAAAAGAGAAAGGGTTGAGATAAGATAAGGGGATAGGACACAGATCAAGT